>JAXIVJ010000845.1:65000-67500 GCA_036785665.1 Chirona hameri
ATGATGATGTTGATGATGATGTTGATGATGATGTTGATGATGATGTTGATGATGATGTTGATGATGATGTTGATGATGATGTTGATGATGATGTTGATGATGATGTTGATGATGATGTTCATGATGATGTTTATGTTGATAATGATGTTGATGATGATGTTGATGATGATGTTGATGATGATGTTGATGATGATGTTGCTGATGATGTTGCTGATGATGTTGCTGATGATGTTGCTGATGATGTTGCTGATGATGTTGCTGGTGATGTTGCTGATGATGTTGCTGATGATGTTGCTGATGATGACGTGAGACGGTGTGGTATGCCCGGAGGCGGTGTTGTATGCCCGGAGGCGGTGTTGTATGCCCGGAGGTGGTGTGGTATGCCCGGAGGCGGTGTTGTATGCCCGGAGGCGGTGTTGTATGCCCGGAGGCGGTGTGGTATGCCCGGAGGCGGTGTTATATGCCCGGAGGCGGTGTTGTATGCCCTGAGGCGGTCTGGTATGCCCAGAGGCGGTGTAGTATGCCCGGAGGCGGTGTTGTATGCCCGGAGGCGGTGTGGTATGCCCGGAGGCGGTGCAGTATGCCCGGAGGCGGTGTTGTATGCCCGGAGGCGGTGTGGTATGCCCGGAGGCGGTGTAGTATGCCCGGAGGCGGTGTTGTATGCCCGGAGGCGGTGTGGTATGCCCGGAGGCGGTGTAGTATGCCCGGAGGCGGTGTTGTATGCCCGGAGGCGGTGTGGTATGCCCGGAGGTGGTGTTGTATGCCCGGAGGCGGTGTAGTATGCCCGGAGGCGGTGTAGTATGCCCGGAGGCGGTGTTGTATGCCCGGAGGCGGTGTGGTATGCCCGGAGGCGGTGTAGTATGCCCGGAGGCGGTGTTGTATGCCCGGAGGCGGTGTGGTGTGCCCGGAGGCGGTACAACACCGCCTCCGGGCATGATGATGATAATGATGATGATGATGATGATGATGATGATGATGATGATGATGATGATGATGATGATGATGATGATGATGATGATGATGATGATGATGATGATGATGATGATGATGATGATGATGATGATGATGATGATGATGATGATGATGATGATGATGATGATGATGTTGCTGATGATGATGTTGCTGATGATGATGTTGCTGTTGATGATGATGTTGATGATGATGTTGCTGATGATGTTGCTGATGATGTTGCTGATGATGTTGATGATGATGTTGCTGGTGATGTTGCTGATGATGTTGCTGATGATGTTGCTGATGATGTTGCTGATGATGACGTGAGACGGTGTGGTATGCCCGGAGGCGGTGTTGTATGCCCGGAGGCGGTGTTGTATGCCCGGAGGCGGTGTGGTATGCCCGGAGGCGGTGTTGTATGCCCGGAGGCGGTGTTGTATGCCCGGAGGCGGTGTGGTATGCCCGGAGGCGGTGTAGTATGCCCGGAGGCGGTGTTGTATGCCCGGAGGCGGTGTGGTATGCCCGGAGGCGGTGTAGTATGCCCGGAGGCGGTGTTGTATGCCCGGAGGCGGTGTCGTATGCCCGGAGGCGGTGTAGTATGCCCGGAGGCGGTGTTGTATGCCCGGAGGCGGTGTGGTATGCCCGGAGGCGGTGTAGTATGCCCGGAGGCGGTGTTGTATGCCCGGAGGCGGTGTGGTATGCCCGGATGCGGTACAACACCGCCTCCGGGCATGATGATGATGATGATGATGATGATGATGATGATGATGATGATGATGATGATGATGATGATGATGATGATGATGATGATGATGATGATGATGATGATGATGATGATGATGATGTTGCTGATGATGATGTTGCTGATGATGATGTTGCTGAGGATGATGTTGCTGATGATGATGTTGCTGATGAGGATGTTGCTGATGATGATGTTGCGGATGATGATGTTGCTGATGATGATGTTGATGATGATGTTGCTGATGATGTTGATGATGATGTTGCTGATGATGTTGCTGAAGATGTTGATGATGATGTTGATGATGATGTTGATGATGATGTTGATGATGATGTTGATGATGATGTTGATGATGATGTTGCTGATGATGTTGCTGATGATGTTGCTGATGATGTTGCTGATGATGACGTGAGACGGTGTGGTATGCCCGGAGGCGGTGTTGTATGCCCGGAGGCGGTGTTGTATGCCCGGAGGCGGTGTGGTATGCCCGGAGGCGGTGTTGTATGCCCGGAGGCGGTGTTGTATGCCCGGAGGCGGTGTGGTATGCCCGGAGGCGGTGTAGTATGCCCGGAGGCGGTGTTGTATGCCCGGAGGCGGTGTGGTATGCCCGGAGGCGGTGTAGTATGCCCGGAGGCGGTGTTGTATGCCCGGAGGCGGTGTGGTATGCCCGGAGGCGGTGTAGTTTGCCCGGAGGCGGTGTTGTATGCCCGGAGATGAGATGATGATGATGATGATGATGATGATGATGATGATGATGATGATGATGATGATGATGATGATGATGATGATGATGATGATGATGATGATGAT
>JAXIVJ010000845.1:72500-75000 GCA_036785665.1 Chirona hameri
GATGATGTTGCTAATGATGTTGCTGATGATGTTGCTGATGATGTTGATGATGATGTTGATGATGATGTTGATGATGATGTTGATGATGATGTTGATGATGATGTTGCTGATGATGTTGCTGATGATGTTGCTGATGATGTTGCTGATGATGTTGCTGATGATGTTGCTGGTGATGTTGCTGATGATGTTGCTGATGATGTTGCTGATGATGACGTGAGACGGTGTGGTATGCCCGGAGGCGGTGTTGTATGCCCGGAGGCGGTGTTGTATGCCCGGAGGCGGTGTGGTATGCCCGGAGGCGGTGTTGTATGCCCGGAGGCGGTGTTGTATGCCCGGAGGCGGTGTGGTATACCCGGAGGCGGTGTTGTATGCCCGGAGGCGGTGTTGTATGCCCTGAGGCGGTCTGGTATGCCCGGAGGCGGTGTAGTATGCCCGGAGGCGGTGTTGTATGCCCGGAGGCGGTGTGGTATGCCCGGAGGCGGTGCAGTATGCCCGGAGGCGTTGTTGTATGCCCGGAGGCGGTGTGGTATGCCCGGAGGCGGTGTAGTATGCCCGGAGGCGGTGTTGTATGCCCGGAGGCGGTGTGGTATGCCCGAAAGCGGTGTAGTATGCCCGGAGGCGGTGTTGTATGCCCGGAGGCGGTGTGGTATGCCCGGAGGCGGTACAACACCGCCTCCGGGCATGATGATGATAATGATGATGATGATGATGATGATGATGATGATGATGATGATGATGATGATGATGATGATGATGATGATGATGATGATGATGATGATGATGATGATGATGATGATGATGATGATGATGATGATGATGATGATGATGATGATGATGATGATGATGATGATGATGATGATGATGATGATGATGATGATGATGATGATGATGTTGCTGATGATGATGTTGCTGATGATGATGTTGCTGATGATGATGTTGTTGATGATGTTGCTGATGATGTTGCTGATGATGTTGCTGATGATGTTGCTGATGATGTTGATGATGATGTTGATGATGATGTTGATGATGATGTTGATGATGATGTTGATGATGATGTTGCTGATGATGTTGCTGATGATGTTGCTGATGATGTTGCTGATGATGTTGCTGATGATGTTGCTGGTGATGTTGCTGATGATGTTGCTGATGATGTTGCTGATGATGACGTGAGACGGTGTGGTATGCCCGGAGGCGGTGTTGTATGCCCGGAGGCGGTGTTGTATGCCCGGAGGCGGTGTGGTATGCCCGGAGGCGGTGTTGTATGCCCGGAGGCGGTGTTGTATGCCCGGAGGCGGTGTGGTATGCCCGGAGGCGGTGTTGTATGCCCGGAGGCGGTGTTGTATGCCCTGAGGCGGTCTGGTATGCCCGGAGGCGGTGTAGTATGCCCGGAGGCGGTGTTGTATGCCCGGAGGCGGTGTGGTATGCCCGGAGGCGGTGCAGTATGCCCGGAGGCGGTGTTGTATGCCCGGAGGCGGTGTGGTATGCCCGGAGGCGGTGTAGTATGCCCGGAGGCGGTGTTGTATGCCCGGAGGCGGTGTGGTATGCCCGGAGGCGGTGTAGTATGCCCGGAGGCGGTGTTGTATGCCCGGAGGCGGTGTGGTATGCCCGGATGCGGTACAACACCGCCTCCGGGCATGATGATGATAATGATGATGATGATGATGATGATGATGATGATGATGATGATGATGATGATGATGATGATGATGATGATGATGATGATGATGATGATGATGATGATGATGATGATGATGATGATGATGATGATGATGATGATGTTGCTGATGATGATGTTGCTGATGAGGATGTTGCTGATGATGATGTTTCGGATGATGATGTTGCTGATGATGATGTTGATGATGATGTTGCTGATGATGTTGATGATGATGTTGCTGATGATGTTGCTGAAGATGTTGATGATGATGTTGATGATGATGTTGATGATGATGTTGATGATGATGTTGATGATGATGTTGATGATGATGTTGCTGATGATGTCGCTGATGATGTTGCTGATGATGTTGCTGATGATGTTGCTGATGATGTTGCTGATGATGTTGCTGGTGATGTTGCTGATGATGTTGCTGATGATGTTGCTGATGATGACGTGAGACGGTGTGGTATGCCCGGAGGCGGTGTTGTATGCCCGGAGGCGGTGTTGTATGCCCGGAGGCGGTGTGGTATGCCCGGAGGCGGTGTTGTATGCCCGGAGGCGGTGTTGTATGCCCGGAGGCGGTGTGGTATGCCCGGAGGCGGTGTTATATGCCCGGAGGCGGTGTTGTATGCCCTGAGGCGGTCTGGTATGCCCAGAGGCGGTGTAGTATGCCCGGAGGCGGTGTTGTATGCCCGGAGGCGGTGTGGTATGCCCGGAGGCGGTGCAGTATGCCCGGAGGCGGTGTTGTATGCCCGGAGGCGGTGTGGTATGCCCGGAGGCGGTGTAGTATGCCCGGAGGCGGTGTTGTATGCCCGGAGGCGGTGTGGTATGCCCGGAGGCGGTGTA
>JAXIVJ010000845.1:92500-95000 GCA_036785665.1 Chirona hameri
ATGATGATGATGATGATGATGATGATGATGATGATGATGATGATGATGATGATGATGATGATGATGATGATGATGATGATGATGATGATGATGATGATGATGATGATGATGATGATGATGATGATGATGTTGCTGATGATGATGTTGCTGATGATGATGTTGCTGATGATGATGTTGTTGATGATGTTGCTGATGATGTTGCTGATGATGTTGCTGATGATGTTGCTGATGATGTTGATGATGATGTTGATGATGATGTTGATGATGATGTTGATGATGATGTTGATGATGATGTTGCTGATGATGTTGCTGATGATGTTGCTGATGATGTTGCTGATGATGTTGCTGATGATGTTGCTGGTGATGTTGCTGATGATGTTGCTGATGATGTTGCTGATGATGACGTGAGACGGTGTGGTATGCCCGGAGGCGGTGTTGTATGCCCGGAGGCGGTGTTGTATGCCCGGAGGCGGTGTGGTATGCCCGGAGGCGGTGTTGTATGCCCGGAGGCGGTGTTGTATGCCCGGAGGCGGTGTGGTATGCCCGGAGGCGGTGTTGTATGCCCGGAGGCGGTGTTGTATGCCCTGAGGCGGTCTGGTATGCCCGGAGGCGGTGTAGTATGCCCGGAGGCGGTGTTGTATGCCCGGAGGCGGTGTGGTATGCCCGGAGGCGGTGCAGTATGCCCGGAGGCGGTGTTGTATGCCCGGAGGCGGTGTGGTATGCCCGGAGGCGGTGTAGTATGCCCGGAGGCGGTGTTGTATGCCCGGAGGCGGTGTGGTATGCCCGGAGGCGGTGTAGTATGCCCGGAGGCGGTGTTGTATGCCCGGAGGCGGTGTGGTATGCCCGGATGCGGTACAACACCGCCTCCGGGCATGATGATGATAATGATGATGATGATGATGATGATGATGATGATGATGATGATGATGATGATGATGATGATGATGATGATGATGATGATGATGATGATGATGATGATGATGATGATGATGATGATGATGATGATGATGATGATGTTGCTGATGATGATGTTGCTGATGAGGATGTTGCTGATGATGATGTTTCGGATGATGATGTTGCTGATGATGATGTTGATGATGATGTTGCTGATGATGTTGATGATGATGTTGCTGATGATGTTGCTGAAGATGTTGATGATGATGTTGATGATGATGTTGATGATGATGTTGATGATGATGTTGATGATGATGTTGATGATGATGTTGCTGATGATGTCGCTGATGATGTTGCTGATGATGTTGCTGATGATGACGTGAGACGGTGTGGTATGCCCGGAGGCGGTGTTGTATGCCCGGAGGCGGTGTTGTATGCCCGGAGGCGGTGTGGTATGCCCGGAGGCGGTGTTGTATGCCCGGAGGCGGTGTTGTTTGCCCGGAGGCGTTGTGGTATGCCCGGAGGCGGTGTAGTATGCCCGGAGGCGGTGTTGTATGCCCGGAGGCGGTGTGGTATTCCCGGAGGCGGTGTAGTATGCCCGGAGGCGGTGTTGTATGCCCGGAGGCGGTGTGGTATGCCCGGAGGCGGTGTAGTTTGCCCGGAGGCGGTGTTGTATGCCCGGAGGCGGTGTGGTATGCCCGGAGGCGGTGTAGTATGCCCGGAGGCGGTGTTGTATGCCCGGAGGCGGTGTGGTATGCCCGGAGGCGGTACAACACCGCCTCCGGGCATGATGATGATGATAATGATGATGATGATGATGATGATGATGATGATGATGATGATGATGATGATGATGATGATGATGATGATGATGATGATGATGATGATGATGATGATGATGATGATGAAGATGATGATGATGATGATGATGATGATGTTGCTGATGATGATGTTGCTGATGATGATGTTGCTGATGATGATGTTGTTGATGATGTTGCTCATGATGTTGATGATGATGTTGCTGATGATGTTGCTGATGATGTTGCTGATGATGTTGATGATGATGTTGATGATGATGTTGATGATGATGTTGATGATGATGTTGCTGATGATGTTGCTGATGATGTTGCTGATGATGTTGCTGATGATGTTGCTGATGATGTTGCTGATGATGTTGCTGATGATGTTGCTAATGAAGTTGCTGATGATGACGTGAGACGGTGTGGTATGCCCGGAGGCGGTGTTGTATGCCCGGAGGCGGTGTTGTATGCCCGGAGGCGGTGTGGTATGCCCGGAGGCGGTGTTGTATGCCCGGAGGCGGTGTTGTATGCCCGGAGGCGGTGTGGTATGCCCGGAGGCGGTGTTGTATGCCCGGAGGCCGTGTTGTATGCCCTGAGGCGGTCTGGTATGCCCGGAGGCGGTGTAGTATGCCCGGAGGCGGTGTTGTATGCCCGGAGGCGGTGTGGTATGCCCGGAGGCGGTGCAGTATGCCCGGAGGCGGTGTTGTATGCCCGGAGGCGGTGTTGTATGCCCGGAGGCGGTGTAGTATGCCCGGAGGCGGTGTTGTATGCCCGGAGGCGGTGTGGTATGCCCGGAAGCGGTGTAG
>JAXIVJ010000845.1:102500-107500 GCA_036785665.1 Chirona hameri
GATGATGATGATGATGATGATGATGATGATGATGATGATGATGATGATGATGATGATGATGATGATGATGATGATGATGATGATGATGATGATGATGATGATGATGATGATGAAGATGATGATGATGATGATGATGATGATGTTGCTGATGATGATGTTGCTGATGATGATGTTGCTGATGATGATGTTGTTGATGATGTTGCTCATGATGTTGATGATGATGTTGCTGATTATGTTGCTGATGATGTTGATGATGATGTTGATGATGATGTTGATGATGATGTTGATGATGATGTTGATGATGATGTTGATGATGATGTTGATGATGATGTTGATGATGATGTTGATGATGATGTTGATGATGATGTTCATGATGATGTTGATGTTGATGATGATGCTGATGATGATGTTGATGATGATGTTGATGATGATGTTGATGATGATGTTGCTGATGATGTTGCTGATGATGTTGCTGATGATGTTGCTGATGATGTTGCTGATGATGTTGCTGGTGATGTTGCTGATGATGTTGCTGATGATGTTGCTGATGATGACGTGAGACGGTGTGGTATGCCCGGAGGCGGTGTTGTATGCCCGGAGGCGGTGTTGTATGCCCGGAGGCGGTGTGGTATGCCCGGAGGCGGTGTTGTATGCCCGGAGGCGGTGTTGTATGCCCGGAGGCGGTGTGGTATGCCCGGAGGCGGTGTTATATGCCCGGAGGCGGTGTTGTATGCCCTGAGGCGGTCTGGTATGCCCAGAGGCGGTGTAGTATGCCCGGAGGCGGTGTTGTATGCCCGGAGGCGGTGTGGTATGCCCGGAGGCGGTGCAGTATGCCCGGAGGCGGTGTTGTATGCCCGGAGGCGGTGTGGTATGCCCGGAGGCGGTGTAGTATGCCCGGAGGCGGTGTTGTATGCCCGGAGGCGGTGTGGTATGCCCGGAGGCGGTGTAGTATGCCCGGAGGCGGTGTTGTATGCCCGGAGGCGGTGTGGTATGCCCGGAGGCGGTACAACACCGCCTCCGGGCATGATGATGATAATGATGATGATGATGATGATGATGATGATGATGATGATGATGATGATGATGATGATGATGATGATGATGATGATGATGATGATGATGATGATGATGATGATGATGATGATGATGATGATGATGATGATGATGATGATGGTGATGATGATGATGATGATGATGATGTTGCTGATGATGATGTTGCTGATGATGATGTTGCTGATGATGATGTTGTTGATGATGTTGCTGATGATGTTGCTGATGATGTTGCTGATGATGTTGCTGATGATGTTGATGATGATGTTGATGATGATGTTGATGATGATGTTGATGATGATGTTGCTGATGATGTTGCTGATGATGTTGCTGATGATGTTGCTGATGATGTTGCTGATGATGTTGCTGATGATGTTGCTGATGATGTTGCTAATGATGTTGCTGATGATGACGTGAGACGGTGTGGTATGCCCGGAGGCGGTGTTGTATGCCCGGAGGCGGTGTTGTATGCCCGGAGGCGGTGTGGTATGCCCGGAGGCGGTGTTGTATGCCCGGAGGCGGTGTTGTATGCCCGGAGGCGGTGTGGTATGCCCGGAGGCGGTGTTGTATGCCCGGAGGCCGTGTTGTATGCCCTGAGGCGGTCTGATATGCCCGGAGGCGGTGTAGTATGCCCGGAGGCGGTGTTGTATGCCCGGAGGCGGTGTGGTATGCCCGGAGGCGGTGCAGTATGCCCGGAGGCGGTGTTGTATGCCCGGAGGCGGTGTTGTATGCCCGGAGGCGGTGTAGTATGCCCGGAGGCGGTGTTGTATGCCCGGAGGCGGTGTGGTATGCCCGGAAGCGGTGTAGTATGCCCGGAGGCGGTGTTGTATGCCCGGAGGCGGTGTGGTATGCCCGGAGGCGGTACAACACCGCCTCCGGGCATGATGATGATAATGATGATGATGATGATGATGATGATGATGATGATGATGATGATGATGATGATGATGATGATGATGATGATGATGATGATGATGATGATGATGATGATGATGATGATGATGATGATGATGATGATGATGATGATGATGATGATGATGATGATGATGATGATGATGATGATGATGATGATGATGATGATGATGATGATGATGATGATGATGATGATGATGATGATGATGATGATGATGATGATGATGATGATGATGATGATGTTGCTGATGATGATGTTGCTGATGATGATGTTGCTGATGATGATGTTGTTGATGATGTTGCTGATGATGTTGCTGATGATGTTGCTGATGATGTTGCTGATGATGTTGATGATGATGTTGATGATGATGTTGATGATGATGTTGATGATGATGTTGATGATGATGTTGCTGATGATGTTGCTGATGATGTTGCTGATGATGTTGCTGATGATGTTGCTGATGATGTTGCTGGTGATGTTGCTGATGATGTTGCTGATGATGTTGCTGATGATGACGTGAGACGGTGTGGTATGCCCGGAGGCGGTGTTGTATGCCCGGAGGCGGTGTTGTATGCCCGGAGGCGGTGTGGTATGCCCGGAGGCGGTGTAGTATGCCCGGAGGCGGTGTTGTATGCCCGGAGGCGGTGTGGTATGCCCGGAGGCGGTGTAGTATGCCCGGAGGCGGTGTTGTATGCCCGGAGGCGGTGTGGTATGCCCGGAGGCGGTGTAGTTTGCCCGGAGGCGGTGTTGTATGCCCGGAGATGAGATGATGATGATGATGATGATGATGATGATGATGATGATGATGATGATGATGATGATGATGATGATGATGATGATGATGATGATGATGATGATGATGATGATGATGATGATGATGATGATGATGATGATGATGATGATGATGATGATGATGATGATGATGATGATGATGATGATGATGATGATGATGATGATGATGATGATGATGTTGCTGATGATGATGTTGCTGATGATGATGTTGCTGTTGATGATGATGTTGATGATGATGTTGCTGATGATGTTGCTGATGATGTTGCTGATGATGTTGATGATGATGTTGCTGGTGATGTTGCTGATGATGTTGCTGATGATGTTGCTGATGATGTTGCTGATGATGACGTGAGACGGTGTGGTATGCCCGGAGGCGGTGTTGTATGCCCGGAGGCGGTGTTGTATGCCCGGAGACGGTGTGGTATGCCCGGAGGCGGTGTTGTATGCCCGGAGGCGGTGTTGTATGCCCGGAGGCGGTGTGGTATGCCCGGAGGCGGTGTAGTATGCCCGGAGGCGGTGTTGTATGCCCGGAGGCGGTGTGGTATGCCCGGAGGCGGTGTAGTATGCCCGGAGGCGGTGTTGTATGCCCGGAGGCGGTGTCGTATGCCCGGAGGCGGTGTAGTATGCCCGGAGGCGGTGTTGTATGCCCGGAGGCGGTGTGGTATGCCCGGAGGTGGTGTAGTATGCCCGGAGGCGGTGTTGTATGCCCGGAGGCGGTGTGGTATGCCCGGATGCGGTACAACACCGCCTCCGGGCATGATGATGATGATGATGATGATGATGATGATGATGATGATGATGATGATGATGATGATGATGATGATGATGATGATGATGATGATGATGATGATGATGATGATGATGATGATGATGATGTTGCTGATGATGATGTTGCTGATGATGATGTTGCTGAGGATGATGTTGCTGATGATGATGTTGCTGATGAGGATGTTGCTGATGATGATGTTGCGGATGATGATGTTGCTGATGATGATGTTGATGATGATGTTGCTGATGATGTTGATGATGATGTTGCTGATGATGTTGCTGAAGATGTTGATGATGATGTTGATGATGATGTTGATGATGATGTTGATGATGATGTTGATGATGATGTTGATGATGATGTTGCTGATGATGTTGCTGATGATGTTGCTGATGATGTTGCTGATGATGACGTGAGACGGTGTGGTATGCCCGGAGGCGGTGTTGTATGCCCGGAGGCGGTGTTGTATGCCCGGAGGCGGTGTGGTATGCCCGGAGGCGGTGTTGTATGCCCGGAGGCGGTGTTGTATGCCCGGAGGCGGTGTGGTATGCCCGGAGGTGGTGTAGTATGCCCGGAGGCGGTGTTGTATGCCCGGAGGCGGTGTGGTATGCCCGGAGGCGGTGTAGTATGCCCGGAGGCGGTGTTGTATGCCCGGAGGCGGTGTGGTATGCCCGGAGGCGGTGTAGTTTGCCCGGAGGCGGTGTTGTATGCCCGGAGATGAGATGATGATGATGATGATGATGATGATGATGATGATGATGATGATGATGACGATGATGATGATGATGATGATGATGATGATGATGATGATGATGATGATGATGATGATGATGATGATGATGATGATGATGATGATGATGATGATGATGATGATGATGATGATGATGATGATGATGATGATGATGATGATGATGATGATGATGATGATGATGATGATGATGATGTTGCTGATGATGATGTTGCTGATGATGATGTTGCTGTTGATGATGATGTTGATAAATGATGTTGCTGATGATGTTGCTGATGATGTTGCTGATGATGTTGATGATGATGTTGCTGGTGATGTTGCTGATGATGTTGCTGATGATGATGATGATGATGATGATGATGATGATGATGATGATGATGATGATGATGATGATGATGATGATGATGTTGCTGATGATGATGTTGCTGATGAGGATGTTGCTGATGATGATGTTTCGGATGATGATGTTGCTGATGATGATGTTGATGATGATGTTGCTGATGATGTTGATGATGATGTTGCTGATGATGTTGCTGAAGATGTTGATGATGATGTTGATGATGATGTTGATGATGATGTTGATGATGATGTTGATGATGATGTTGATGATGATGTTGCTGATGATGTCGCTGATGATGTTGCTGGTGATGTTGCTGATGATGTTGCTGATGATGTTGCTGATGATGTTGCTGATGATGACGTGAGACGGTGTGGTATGCCCGGAGGCGGTG
>JAXIVJ010000845.1:117500-130000 GCA_036785665.1 Chirona hameri
TGATGTTGCTGATGATGTTGCTGGTGATGTTGCTGATGATGTTGCTGATGATGTTGCTGATGATGACGTGAGACGGTGTGGTATGCCCGGAGGCGGTGTTGTATGCCCGGAGGCGGTGTTGTATGCCCGGAGGCGGTGTGGTATGCCCGGAGGCGGTGTTGTATGCCCGGAGGCGGTGTTGTATGCCCGGAGGCGGTGTGGTATGCCCGGAGGCGGTGTTATATGCCCGGAGGCGGTGTTGTATGCCCTGAGGCGGTCTGGTATGCCCAGAGGCGGTGTAGTATGCCCGGAGGCGGTGTTGTATGCCCGGAGGCGGTGTGGTATGCCCGGAGGCGGTGCAGTATGCCCGGAGGCGGTGTTGTATGCCCGGAGGCGGTGTGGTATGCCCGGAGGCGGTGTAGTATGCCCGGAGGCGGTGTTGTATGCCCGGAGGCGGTGTGGTATGCCCGGAGGCGGTGTAGTATGCCCGGAGGCGGTGTTGTATGCCCGGAGGCGGTGTGGTATGCCCGGAGGCGGTACAACACCGCCTCCGGGCATGATGATGATAATGATGATGATGATGATGATGATGATGATGATGATGATGATGATGATGATGATGATGATGATGATGATGATGATGATGATGATGATGATGATGATGATGATGATGATGATGATGATGATGATGATGATGATGGTGATGATGATGATGATGATGATGTTGCTGATGATGATGTTGCTGATGATGATGTTGCTGATGATGATGTTGTTGATGATGTTGCTGATGATGTTGCTGATGATGTTGCTGATGATGTTGCTGATGATGTTGATGATGATGTTGATGATGATGTTGATGATGATGTTGATGATGATGTTGCTGATGATGTTGCTGATGATGTTGCTGATGATGTTGCTGATGATGTTGCTGATGATGTTGCTGATGATGTTGCTGATGATGTTGCTAATGATGTTGCTGATGATGACGTGAGACGGTGTGGTATGCCCGGAGGCGGTGTTGTATGCCCGGAGGCGGTGTTGTATGCCCGGAGGCGGTGTGGTATGCCCGGAGGCGGTGTTGTATGCCCGGAGGCGGTGTTGTATGCCCGGAGGCGGTGTGGTATGCCCGGAGGCGGTGTTGTATGCCCGGAGGCCGTGTTGTATGCCCTGAGGCGGTCTGGTATGCCCGGAGGCGGTGTAGTATGCCCGGAGGCGGTGTTGTATGCCCGGAGGCGGTGTGGTATGCCCGGAGGCGGTGCAGTATGCCCGGAGGCGGTGTTGTATGCCCGGAGGCGGTGTTGTATGCCCGGAGGCGGTGTAGTATGCCCGGAGGCGGTGTTGTATGCCCGGAGGCGGTGTGGTATGCCCGGAAGCGGTGTAGTATGCCCGGAGGCGGTGTTGTATGCCCGGAGGCGGTGTGGTATGCCCGGAGGCGGTACAACACCGCCTCCGGGCATGATGATGATAATGATGATGATGATGATGATGATGATGATGATGATGATGATGATGATGATGATGATGATGATGATGATGATGATGATGATGATGATGATGATGATGATGATGATGATGATGATGATGATGATGATGATGATGATGATGATGATGATGATGATGATGATGATGATGATGATGATGATGATGATGATGATGATGATGATGATGATGATGATGATGATGATGATGTTGCTGATGATGATGTTGCTGATGATGATGTTGCTGTTGATGATGATGTTGATAAATGATGTTGCTGATGATGTTGCTGATGATGTTGCTGATGATGTTGATGATGATGTTGCTGGTGATGTTGCTGATGATGTTGCTGATGATGATGATGATGATGATGATGATGATGATGATGATGATGATGATGATGATGATGATGATGATGATGATGTTGCTGATGATGATGTTGCTGATGAGGATGTTGCTGATGATGATGTTTCGGATGATGATGTTGCTGATGATGATGTTGATGATGATGTTGCTGATGATGTTGATGATGATGTTGCTGATGATGTTGCTGAAGATGTTGATGATGATGTTGATGATGATGTTGATGATGATGTTGATGATGATGTTGATGATGATGTTGATGATGATGTTGCTGATGATGTCGCTGATGATGTTGCTGATGATGTTGCTGATGATGACGTGAGACGGTGTGGTATGCCCGGAGGCGGTGTTGTATGCCCGGAGGCGGTGTTGTATGCCCGGAGGCGGTGTGGTATGCCCGGAGGCGGTGTTGTATGCCCGGAGGCGGTGTTGTTTGCCCGGAGGCGGTGTGGTATGCCCGGAGGCGGTGTAGTATGCCCGGAGGCGGTGTTGTATGCCCGGAGGCGGTGTGGTATTCCCGGAGGCGGTGTAGTATGCCCGGAGGCGGTGTTGTATGCCCGGAGGCGGTGTGGTATGCCCGGAGGCGGTGTAGTTTGCCCGGAGGCGGTGTTGTATGCCCGGAGGCGGTGTGGTATGCCCGGAGGCGGTGTAGTATGCCCGGAGGCGGTGTTGTATGCCCGGAGGCGGTGTGGTATGCCCGGAGGCGGTACAACACCGCCTCCGGGCATGATGATGATGATAATGATGATGATGATGATGATGATGATGATGATGATGATGATGATGATGATGATGATGATGATGATGATGATGATGATGATGATGATGATGATGATGATGATGATGATGATGATGATGATGATGATGATGATGATGATGATGATGATGATGATGATGATGATGATGATGATGATGATGATGATGATGATGATGATGATGATGATGATGATGATGATGATGATGATGATGATGATGATGATGATGATGATGATGATGATGATGATGATGAAGATGATGATGATGATGATGATGATGATGTTGCTGATGATGATGTTGCTGATGATGATGTTGCTGATGATGATGTTGTTGATGATGTTGCTCATGATGTTGATGATGATGTTGCTGATTATGTTGCTGATGATGTTGATGATGATGTTGATGATGATGTTGATGATGATGTTGATGATGATGTTGATGATGATGTTGATGATGATGTTGATGATGATGTTGATGATGATGTTGATGATGATGTTGATGATGATGTTCATGATGATGTTGATGTTGATGATGATGCTGATGATGATGTTGATGATGATGTTGATGATGATGTTGATGATGATGATGTTGCTGATGATGTTGCTGATGATGTTGCTGATGATGTTGCTGGTGATGTTGCTGATGATGTTGCTGATGATGTTGCTGATGATGACGTGAGACGGTGTGGTATGCCCGGAGGCGGTGTTGTATGCCCGGAGGCGGTGTTGTATGCCCGGAGGCGGTGTGGTATGCCCGGAGGCGGTGTTGTATGCCCGGAGGCGGTGTTGTATGCCCGGAGGCGGTGTGGTATGCCCGGAGGCGGTGTTATATGCCCGGAGGCGGTGTTGTATGCCCTGAGGCGGTCTGGTATGCCCAGAGGCGGTGTAGTATGCCCGGAGGCGGTGTTGTATGCCCGGAGGCGGTGTGGTATGCCCGGAGGCGGTGCAGTATGCCCGGAGGCGGTGTTGTATGCCCGGAGGCGGTGTGGTATGCCCGGAGGCGGTGTAGTATGCCCGGAGGCGGTGTTGTATGCCCGGAGGCGGTGTGGTATGCCCGGAGGCGGTGTAGTATGCCCGGAGGCGGTGTTGTATGCCCGGAGGCGGTGTGGTATGCCCGGAGGCGGTACAACACCGCCTCCGGGCATGATGATGATAATGATGATGATGATGATGATGATGATGATGATGATGATGATGATGATGATGATGATGATGATGATGATGATGATGATGATGATGATGATGATGATGATGATGATGATGATGATGATGATGATGATGATGATGATGGTGATGATGATGATGATGATGATGTTGCTGATGATGATGTTGCTGATGATGATGTTGCTGATGATGATGTTGTTGATGATGTTGCTGATGATGTTGCTGATGATGTTGCTGATGATGTTGCTGATGATGTTGATGATGATGTTGATGATGATGTTGATGATGATGTTGATGATGATGTTGCTGATGATGTTGCTGATGATGTTGCTGATGATGTTGCTGATGATGTTGCTGATGATGTTGCTGATGATGTTGCTGATGATGTTGCTAATGATGTTGCTGATGATGACGTGAGACGGTGTGGTATGCCCGGAGGCGGTGTTGTATGCCCGGAGGCGGTGTTGTATGCCCGGAGGCGGTGTGGTATGCCCGGAGGCGGTGTTGTATGCCCGGAGGCGGTGTTGTATGCCCGGAGGCGGTGTGGTATGCCCGGAGGCGGTGTTGTATGCCCGGAGGCCGTGTTGTATGCCCTGAGGCGGTCTGGTATGCCCGGAGGCGGTGTAGTATGCCCGGAGGCGGTGTTGTATGCCCGGAGGCGGTGTGGTATGCCCGGAGGCGGTGCAGTATGCCCGGAGGCGGTGTTGTATGCCCGGAGGCGGTGTTGTATGCCCGGAGGCGGTGTAGTATGCCCGGAGGCGGTGTTGTATGCCCGGAGGCGGTGTGGTATGCCCGGAAGCGGTGTAGTATGCCCGGAGGCGGTGTTGTATGCCCGGAGGCGGTGTGGTATGCCCGGAGGCGGTACAACACCGCCTCCGGGCATGATGATGATAATGATGATGATGATGATGATGATGATGATGATGATGATGATGATGATGATGATGATGATGATGATGATGATGATGATGATGATGATGATGATGATGATGATGATGATGATGATGATGATGATGATGATGATGATGATGATGATGATGATGATGATGATGATGATGATGATGATGATGATGATGATGATGATGATGATGATGATGATGATGATGATGATGTTGCTGATGATGATGTTGCTGATGATGATGTTGCTGTTGATGATGATGTTGATAAATGATGTTGCTGATGATGTTGCTGATGATGTTGCTGATGATGTTGATGATGATGTTGCTGGTGATGTTGCTGATGATGTTGCTGATGATGATGATGATGATGATGATGATGATGATGATGATGATGATGATGATGATGATGATGATGATGATGATGTTGCTGATGATGATGTTGCTGATGAGGATGTTGCTGATGATGATGTTTCGGATGATGATGTTGCTGATGATGATGTTGATGATGATGTTGCTGATGATGTTGATGATGATGTTGCTGATGATGTTGCTGAAGATGTTGATGATGATGTTGATGATGATGTTGATGATGATGTTGATGATGATGTTGATGATGATGTTGATGATGATGTTGCTGATGATGTCGCTGATGATGTTGCTGATGATGTTGCTGATGATGACGTGAGACGGTGTGGTATGCCCGGAGGCGGTGTTGTATGCCCGGAGGCGGTGTTGTATGCCCGGAGGCGGTGTGGTATGCCCGGAGGCGGTGTTGTATGCCCGGAGGCGGTGTTGTTTGCCCGGAGGCGGTGTGGTATGCCCGGAGGCGGTGTAGTATGCCCGGAGGCGGTGTTGTATGCCCGGAGGCGGTGTGGTATTCCCGGAGGCGGTGTAGTATGCCCGGAGGCGGTGTTGTATGCCCGGAGGCGGTGTGGTATGCCCGGAGGCGGTGTAGTTTGCCCGGAGGCGGTGTTGTATGCCCGGAGGCGGTGTGGTATGCCCGGAGGCGGTGTAGTATGCCCGGAGGCGGTGTTGTATGCCCGGAGGCGGTGTGGTATGCCCGGAGGCGGTACAACACCGCCTCCGGGCATGATGATGATGATAATGATGATGATGATGATGATGATGATGATGATGATGATGATGATGATGATGATGATGATGATGATGATGATGATGATGATGATGATGATGATGATGATGACGATGATGATGATGATGATGATGATGATGATGATGATGATGATGATGATGATGATGATGATGATGATGATGATGATGATGATGATGATGATGATGATGATGATGATGATGATGATGATGATGATGATGATGATGATGATGATGATGATGATGATGATGAAGATGATGATGATGATGATGATGATGATGTTGCTGATGATGATGTTGCTGATGATGATGTTGCTGATGATGATGTTGTTGATGATGTTGCTCATGATGTTGATGATGATGTTGCTGATTATGTTGCTGATGATGTTGATGATGATGTTGATGATGATGTTGATGATGATGTTGATGATGATGTTGATGATGATGTTGATGATGATGTTGATGATGATGTTGATGATGATGTTGATGATGATGTTGATGATGATGTTCATGATGATGTTGATGTTGATGATGATGCTGATGATGATGTTGATGATGATGTTGATGATGATGTTGATGATGATGTTGCTGATGATGTTGCTGATGATGTTGCTGATGATGTTGCTGATGATGTTGCTGATGATGTTGCTGGTGATGTTGCTGATGATGTTGCTGATGATGTTGCTGATGATGACGTGAGACGGTGTGGTATGCCCGGAGGCGGTGTTGTATGCCCGGAGGCGGTGTTGTATGCCCGGAGGCGGTGTGGTATGCCCGGAGGCGGTGTTGTATGCCCGGAGGCGGTGTTGTATGCCCGGAGGCGGTGTGGTATGCCCGGAGGCGGTGTTATATGCCCGGAGGCGGTGTTGTATGCCCTGAGGCGGTCTGGTATGCCCAGAGGCGGTGTAGTATGCCCGGAGGCGGTGTTGTATGCCCGGAGGCGGTGTGGTATGCCCGGAGGCGGTGCAGTATGCCCGGAGGCGGTGTTGTATGCCCGGAGGCGGTGTGGTATGCCCGGAGGCGGTGTAGTATGCCCGGAGGCGGTGTTGTATGCCCGGAGGCGGTGTGGTATGCCCGGAGGCGGTGTAGTATGCCCGGAGGCGGTGTTGTATGCCCGGAGGCGGTGTGGTATGCCCGGAGGCGGTACAACACCGCCTCCGGGCATGATGATGATAATGATGATGATGATGATGATGATGATGATGATGATGATGATGATGATGATGATGATGATGATGATGATGATGATGATGATGATGATGATGATGATGATGATGATGATGATGATGATGATGATGATGATGATGGTGATGATGATGATGATGATGATGTTGCTGATGATGATGTTGCTGATGATGATGTTGCTGATGATGATGTTGTTGATGATGTTGCTGATGATGTTGCTGATGATGTTGCTGATGATGTTGCTGATGATGTTGATGATGATGTTGATGATGATGTTGATGATGATGTTGATGATGATGTTGCTGATGATGTTGCTGATGATGTTGCTGATGATGTTGCTGATGATGTTGCTGATGATGTTGCTGATGATGTTGCTGATGATGTTGCTAATGATGTTGCTGATGATGACGTGAGACGGTGTGGTATGCCCGGAGGCGGTGTTGTATGCCCGGAGGCGGTGTTGTATGCCCGGAGGCGGTGTGGTATGCCCGGAGGCGGTGTTGTATGCCCGGAGGCGGTGTTGTATGCCCGGAGGCGGTGTGGTATGCCCGGAGGCGGTGTTATATGCCCGGAGGCCGTGTTGTATGCCCTGAGGCGGTCTGGTATGCCCGGAGGCGGTGTAGTATGCCCGGAGGCGGTGTTGTATGCCCGGAGGCGGTGTGGTATGCCCGGAGGCGGTGCAGTATGCCCGGAGGCGGTGTTGTATGCCCGGAGGCGGTGTTGTATGCCCGGAGGCGGTGTAGTATGCCCGGAGGCGGTGTTGTATGCCCGGAGGCGGTGTGGTATGCCCGGAAGCGGTGTAGTATGCCCGGAGGCGGTGTTGTATGCCCGGAGGCGGTGTGGTATGCCCGGAGGCGGTACAACACCGCCTCCGGGCATGATGATGATAATGATGATGATGATGATGATGATGATGATGATGATGATGATGATGATGATGATGATGATGATGATGATGATGATGATGATGATGATGATGATGATGATGATGATGATGATGATGATGATGATGATGATGATGATGATGATGATGATGATGATGATGATGATGATGATGATGATGATGATGATGATGATGATGATGATGATGATGATGATGATGATGATGTTGCTGATGATGATGTTGCTGATGATGATGTTGCTGTTGATGATGATGTTGATAAATGATGTTGCTGATGATGTTGCTGATGATGTTGCTGATGATGTTGATGATGATGTTGCTGGTGATGTTGCTGATGATGTTGCTGATGATGATGATGATGATGATGATGATGATGATGATGATGATGATGATGATGATGATGATGATGATGATGATGTTGCTGATGATGATGTTGCTGATGAGGATGTTGCTGATGATGATGTTTCGGATGATGATGTTGCTGATGATGATGTTGATGATGATGTTGCTGATGATGTTGATGATGATGTTGCTGATGATGTTGCTGAAGATGTTGATGATGATGTTGATGATGATGTTGATGATGATGTTGATGATGATGTTGATGATGATGTTGATGATGATGTTGCTGATGATGTCGCTGATGATGTTGCTGATGATGTTGCTGATGATGACGTGAGACGGTGTGGTATGCCCGGAGGCGGTGTTGTATGCCCGGAGGCGGTGTTGTATGCCCGGAGGCGGTGTGGTATGCCCGGAGGCGGTGTTGTATGCCCGGAGGCGGTGTTGTTTGCCCGGAGGCGGTGTGGTATGCCCGGAGGCGGTGTAGTATGCCCGGAGGCGGTGTTGTATGCCCGGAGGCGGTGTGGTATTCCCGGAGGCGGTGTAGTATGCCCGGAGGCGGTGTTGTATGCCCGGAGGCGGTGTGGTATGCCCGGAGGCGGTGTAGTTTGCCCGGAGGCGGTGTTGTATGCCCGGAGGCGGTGTGGTATGCCCGGAGGCGGTGTAGTATGCCCGGAGGCGGTGTTGTATGCCCGGAGGCGGTGTGGTATGCCCGGAGGCGGTACAACACCGCCTCCGGGCATGATGATGATGATAATGATGATGATGATGATGATGATGATGATGATGATGATGATGATGATGATGATGATGATGATGATGATGATGATGATGATGATGATGATGATGATGACGATGATGATGATGATGATGATGATGATGATGATGATGATGATGATGATGATGATGATGATGATGATGATGATGATGATGATGATGATGATGATGATGATGATGATGATGATGATGATGATGATGATGATGATGATGATGATGATGATGATGATGATGATGAAGATGATGATGATGATGATGATGATGATGTTGCTGATGATGATGTTGCTGATGATGATGTTGCTGATGATGATGTTGTTGATGATGTTGCTCATGATGTTGATGATGATGTTGCTGATTATGTTGCTGATGATGTTGATGATGATGTTGATGATGATGTTGATGATGATGTTGATGATGATGTTGATGATGATGTTGATGATGATGTTGATGATGATGTTGATGATGATGTTGATGATGATGTTGATGATGATGTTCATGATGATGTTGATGTTGATGATGATGCTGATGATGATGTTGATGATGATGTTGATGATGATGTTGATGATGATGTTGCTGATGATGTTGCTGATGATGTTGCTGATGATGTTGCTGATGATGTTGCTGATGATGTTGCTGGTGATGTTGCTGATGATGTTGCTGATGATGTTGCTGATGATGACGTGAGACGGTGTGGTATGCCCGGAGGCGGTGTTGTATGCCCGGAGGCGGTGTTGTATGCCCGGAGGCGGTGTGGTATGCCCGGAGGCGGTGTTGTATGCCCGGAGGCGGTGTTGTATGCCCGGAGGCGGTGTGGTATGCCCGGAGGCGGTGTTATATGCCCGGAGGCGGTGTTGTATGCCCTGAGGCGGTCTGGTATGCCCAGAGGCGGTGTAGTATGCCCGGAGGCGGTGTTGTATGCCCGGAGGCGGTGTGGTATGCCCGGAGGCGGTGCAGTATGCCCGGAGGCGGTGTTGTATGCCCGGAGGCGGTGTGGTATGCCCGGAGGCGGTGTAGTATGCCCGGAGGCGGTGTTGTATGCCCGGAGGCGGTGTGGTATGCCCGGAGGCGGTGTAGTATGCCCGGAGGCGGTGTTGTATGCCCGGAGGCGGTGTGGTATGCCCGGAGGCGGTACAACACCGCCTCCGGGCATGATGATGATAATGATGATGATGATGATGATGATGATGATGATGATGATGATGATGATGATGATGATGATGATGATGATGATGATGATGATGATGATGATGATGATGATGATGATGATGATGATGATGATGATGATGATGATGGTGATGATGATGATGATGATGATGTTGCTGATGATGATGTTGCTGATGATGATGTTGCTGATGATGATGTTGTTGATGATGTTGCTGATGATGTTGCTGATGATGTTGCTGATGATGTTGCTGATGATGTTGATGATGATGTTGATGATGATGTTGATGATGATGTTGATGATGATGTTGATGATGATGTTGCTGATGATGTTGCTGATGATGTTGCTGATGATGTTGCTGATGATGTTGCTGATGATGTTGCTGATGATGTTGCTGATGATGTTGCTAATGATGTTGCTGATGATGACGTGAGACGGTGTGGTATGCCCGGAGGCGGTGTTGTATGCCCGGAGGCGGTGTTGTATGCCCGGAGGCGGTGTGGTATGCCCGGAGGCGGTGTTGTATGCCCGGAGGCGGTGTTGTATGCCCGGAGGCGGTGTGGTATGCCCGGAGGCGGTGTTGTATGCCCGGAGGCCGTGTTGTATGCCCTGAGGCGGTCTGGTATGCCCGGAGGCGGTGTAGTATGCCCGGAGGCGGTGTTGTATGCCCGGAGGCGGTGTGGTATGCCCGGAGGCGGTGCAGTATGCCCGGAGGCGGTGTTGTATGCCCGGAGGCGGTGTTGTATGCCCGGAGGCGGTGTAGTATGCCCGGAGGCGGTGTTGTATGCCCGGAGGCGGTGTGGTATGCCCGGAAGCGGTGTAGTATGCCCGGAGGCGGTGTTGTATGCCCGGAGGCGGTGTGGTATGCCCGGAGGCGGTACAACACCGCCTCCGGGCATGATGATGATAATGATGATGATGATGATGATGATGATGATGATGATGATGATGATGATGATGATGATGATGATGATGATGATGATGATGATGATGATGATGATGATGATGATGATGATGATGATGATGATGATGATGATGATGATGATGATGATGATGATGATGATGATGATGATGATGATGATGATGATGATGATGATGATGATGATGATGATGAT
Source organism: Chirona hameri (assembly GCA_036785665.1). Lineage (NCBI taxonomy): Eukaryota > Metazoa > Arthropoda > Thecostraca > Balanomorpha > Balanidae > Chirona > Chirona hameri. The sequence goes on from JAXIVJ010000845.1 coordinate 128,729, forward strand.
GATGATGATGATGATGATGATGATGATGATGATGATGATGATGATGATGATGATGTTGCTGATGATGATGTTGCTGATGATGATGTTGCTGATGATGATGTTGTTGATGATGTTGCTGATGATGTTGCTGATGATGTTGCTGATGATGTTGCTGATGATGTTGATGATGATGTTGATGATGATGTTGATGATGATGTTGATGATGATGTTGATGATGATGTTGCTGATGATGTTGCTGATGATGTTGCTGATGATGTTGCTGATGATGTTGCTGATGATGTTGCTGGTGATGTTGCTGATGATGTTGCTGATGATGTTGCTGATGATGACGTGAGACGGTGTGGTATGCCCGGAGGCGGTGTTGTATGCCCGGAGGCGGTGTTGTATGCCCGGAGGCGGTGTGGTATGCCCGGAGGCGGTGTAGTATGCCCGGAGGCGGTGTTGTATGCCCGGAGGCGGTGTGGTATGCCCGGAGGCGGTGTAGTATGCCCGGAGGCGGTGTTGTATGCCCGGAGGCGGTGTGGTATGCCCGGAGGCGGTGTAGTTTGCCCGGAGGCGGTGTTGTATGCCCGGAGATGAGATGATGATGATGATGATGATGATGATGATGATGATGATGATGATGATGATGATGATGATGATGATGATGATGATGATGATGATGATGATGATGATGATGATGATGATGATGATGATGATGATGATGATGATGATGATGATGATGATGATGATGATGATGATGATGATGATGATGATGATGATGATGATGATGATGATGATGATGATGATGATGATGTTGCTGATGATGATGTTGCTGATGATGATGTTGCTGTTGATGATGATGTTGATGATGATGTTGCTGATGATGTTGCTGATGATGTTGCTGATGATGTTGATGATGATGTTGCTGGTGATGTTGCTGATGATGTTGCTGATGATGTTGCTGATGATGTTGCTGATGATGACGTGAGACGGTGTGGTATGCCCGGAGGCGGTGTTGTATGCCCGGAGGCGGTGTTGTATGCCCGGAGGCGGTGTGGTATGCCCGGAGGCGGTGTTGTATGCCCGGAGGCGGTGTTGTATGCCCGGAGGCGGTGTGGTATGCCCGGAGGCGGTGTAGTATGCCCGGAGGCGGTGTTGTATGCCCGGAGGCGGTGTGGTATGCCCGGAGGCGGTGTAGTATGCCCGGAGGCGGTGTTGTATGCCCGGAGGCGGTGTCGTATGCCCGGAGGCGGTGTAGTATGCCCGGAGGCGGTGTTGTATGCCCGGAGG
>JAXIVJ010000845.1:135000-137500 GCA_036785665.1 Chirona hameri
ATGCCCGGAGGCGGTGTTGTATGCCCGGAGGCGGTGTGGTATGCCCGGAGGCGGTGTAGTAAGCCCGGAGGCGGTGTTGTATGCCCGGAGGCGGTGTGGTATGCCCGGAGGCGGTGTAGTATGCCCGGAGGCGGTGTTGTATGCCCGGAGGCGGTGTGGTATGCCCGGATGCGGTACAACACCGCCTCCGGGCATGATGATGATAATGATGATGATGATGATGATGATGATGATGATGATGATGATGATGATGATGATGATGATGATGATGATGATGATGATGATGATGATGATGATGATGATGATGATGATGATGATGATGATGATGATGATGTTGCTGATGATGATGTTGCTGATGAGGATGTTGCTGATGATGATGTTTCGGATGATGATGTTGCTGATGATGATGTTGATGATGATGTTGCTGATGATGTTGATGATGATGTTGCTGATGATGTTGCTGAAGATGTTGATGATGATGTTGATGATGATGTTGATGATGATGTTGATGATGATGTTGCTGATGATGTTGCTGATGATGTTGCTGGTGATGTTGCTGATGATGTTGCTGATGATGTTGCTGATGATGACGTGAGACGGTGTGGTATGCCCGGAGGCGGTGTTGTATGCCCGGAGGCGGTGTTGTATGCCCGGAGGCGGTGTGGTATGCCCGGAGGCGGTACAACACCGCCTCCGGGCATGATGATGATAATGATGATGATGATGATGATGATGATGATGATGATGATGATGATGATGATGATGATGATGATGATGATGATGATGATGATGATGATGATGATGATGATGATGATGATGATGATGATGATGATGATGATGACGATGATGATGATGATGATGATGATGATGATGATGATGATGATGATGATGATGATGATGATGATGATGATGATGATGATGATGATGATGATGATGATGATGATGATGATGATGATGATGATGATGATGATGTTGCTGATGATGATGTTGCTGATGATGATGTTGCTGATGATGATGTTGTTGATGATGTTGCTGATGATGTTGCTGATGATGTTGCTGATGATGTTGCTGATGATGTTGATGATGATGTTGATGATGATGTTGATGATGATGTTGATGATGATGTTGATGATGATGTTGCTGATGATGTTGCTGATGATGTTGCTGATGATGTTGCTGATGATGTTGCTGATGATGTTGCTGGTGATGTTGCTGATGATGTTGCTGATGATGTTGCTGATGATGACGTGAGACGGTGTGGTATGCCCGGAGGCGGTGTTGTATGCCCGGAGGCGGTGTTGTATGCCCGGAGGCGGTGTGGTATGCCCGGAGGCGGTGTAGTATGCCCGGAGGCGGTGTTGTATGCCCGGAGGCGGTGTGGTATGCCCGGAGGCGGTGTAGTATGCCCGGAGGCGGTGTTGTATGCCCGGAGGCGGTGTGGTATGCCCGGAGGCGGTGTAGTTTGCCCGGAGGCGGTGTTGTATGCCCGGAGATGAGATGATGATGATGATGATGATGATGATGATGATGATGATGATGATGATGATGATGATGATGATGATGATGATGATGATGATGATGATGATGATGATGATGATGATGATGATGATGATGACGATGATGATGATGATGATGATGATGATGATGATGATGATGATGATGATGATGGTGATGATGATGATGATGATGATGTTGCTGATGATGATGTTGCTGATGATGATGTTGCTGATGATGATGTTGTTGATGATGTTGCTGATGATGTTGCTGATGATGTTGCTGATGATGTTGCTGATGATGTTGATGATGATGTTGATGATGATGTTGATGATGATGTTGATGATGATGTTGCTGATGATGTTGCTGATGATGTTGCTGATGATGTTGCTGATGATGTTGCTGATGATGTTGCTGATGATGTTGCTGATGATGTTGCTAATGATGTTGCTGATGATGACGTGAGACGGTGTGGTATGCCCGGAGGCGGTGTTGTATGCCCGGAGGCGGTGTTGTATGCCCGGAGGCGGTGTGGTATGCCCGGAGGCGGTGTTGTATGCCCGGAGGCGGTGTTGTATGCCCGGAGGCGGTGTGGTATGCCCGGAGGCGGTGTTGTATGCCCGGAGGCCGTGTTGTATGCCCTGAGGCGGTCTGGTATGCCCGGAGGCGGTGTAGTATGCCCGGAGGCGGTGTTGTATGCCCGGAGGCGGTGTGGTATGCCCGGAGGCGGTGCAGTATGCCCGGAGGCGGTGTTGTATGCCCGGAGGCGGTGTTGTATGCCCGGAGGCGGTGTAGTATGCCCGGAGGCGGTGTTGTATGCCCGGAGGCGGTGTGGTATGCCCGGAAGCGGTGTAGTATGCCCGGAGGCGGTGTTGTATGCCCGGAGGCGGTGTGGTATGCCCGGAGGCGGTACAACACCGCCTCCGGGCATGATGATGATAATGATGATGATGATGATGATGATGATGATGATGATGATGATGATGATGATGATGATGATGATGAT
>JAXIVJ010000845.1:145000-152500 GCA_036785665.1 Chirona hameri
GTGTAGTAAGCCCGGAGGCGGTGTTGTATGCCCGGAGGCGGTGTGGTATGCCCGGAGGCGGTGTAGTATGCCCGGAGGCGGTGTTGTATGCCCGGAGGCGGTGTGGTATGCCCGGATGCGGTACAACACCGCCTCCGGGCATGATGATGATAATGATGATGATGATGATGATGATGATGATGATGATGATGATGATGATGATGATGATGATGATGATGATGATGATGATGATGATGATGATGATGATGATGATGATGATGATGATGATGATGATGATGATGTTGCTGATGATGATGTTGCTGATGAGGATGTTGCTGATGATGATGTTTCGGATGATGATGTTGCTGATGATGATGTTGATGATGATGTTGCTGATGATGTTGATGATGATGTTGCTGATGATGTTGCTGAAGATGTTGATGATGATGTTGATGATGATGTTGATGATGATGTTGATGATGATGTTGCTGATGATGTTGCTGATGATGTTGCTGGTGATGTTGCTGATGATGTTGCTGATGATGTTGCTGATGATGACGTGAGACGGTGTGGTATGCCCGGAGGCGGTGTTGTATGCCCGGAGGCGGTGTTGTATGCCCGGAGGCGGTGTGGTATGCCCGGAGGCGGTACAACACCGCCTCCGGGCATGATGATGATAATGATGATGATGATGATGATGATGATGATGATGATGATGATGATGATGATGATGATGATGATGATGATGATGATGATGATGATGATGATGATGATGATGATGATGATGATGATGATGATGATGATGATGACGATGATGATGATGATGATGATGATGATGATGATGATGATGATGATGATGATGATGATGATGATGATGATGATGATGATGATGATGATGATGATGATGATGATGATGATGATGATGATGATGATGATGTTGCTGATGATGATGTTGCTGATGATGATGTTGCTGATGATGATGTTGTTGATGATGTTGCTGATGATGTTGCTGATGATGTTGCTGATGATGTTGCTGATGATGTTGATGATGATGTTGATGATGATGTTGATGATGATGTTGATGATGATGTTGATGATGATGTTGCTGATGATGTTGCTGATGATGTTGCTGATGATGTTGCTGATGATGTTGCTGATGATGTTGCTGGTGATGTTGCTGATGATGTTGCTGATGATGTTGCTGATGATGACGTGAGACGGTGTGGTATGCCCGGAGGCGGTGTTGTATGCCCGGAGGCGGTGTTGTATGCCCGGAGGCGGTGTGGTATGCCCGGAGGCGGTGTAGTATGCCCGGAGGCGGTGTTGTATGCCCGGAGGCGGTGTGGTATGCCCGGAGGCGGTGTAGTATGCCCGGAGGCGGTGTTGTATGCCCGGAGGCGGTGTGGTATGCCCGGAGGCGGTGTAGTTTGCCCGGAGGCGGTGTTGTATGCCCGGAGATGAGATGATGATGATGATGATGATGATGATGATGATGATGATGATGATGATGATGATGATGATGATGATGATGATGATGATGATGATGATGATGATGATGATGATGATGATGATGATGATGATGACGATGATGATGATGATGATGATGATGATGATGATGATGATGATGATGATGATGGTGATGATGATGATGATGATGATGTTGCTGATGATGATGTTGCTGATGATGATGTTGCTGATGATGATGTTGTTGATGATGTTGCTGATGATGTTGCTGATGATGTTGCTGATGATGTTGCTGATGATGTTGATGATGATGTTGATGATGATGTTGATGATGATGTTGATGATGATGTTGCTGATGATGTTGCTGATGATGTTGCTGATGATGTTGCTGATGATGTTGCTGATGATGTTGCTGATGATGTTGCTGATGATGTTGCTAATGATGTTGCTGATGATGACGTGAGACGGTGTGGTATGCCCGGAGGCGGTGTTGTATGCCCGGAGGCGGTGTTGTATGCCCGGAGGCGGTGTGGTATGCCCGGAGGCGGTGTTGTATGCCCGGAGGCGGTGTTGTATGCCCGGAGGCGGTGTGGTATGCCCGGAGGCGGTGTTGTATGCCCGGAGGCCGTGTTGTATGCCCTGAGGCGGTCTGGTATGCCCGGAGGCGGTGTAGTATGCCCGGAGGCGGTGTTGTATGCCCGGAGGCGGTGTGGTATGCCCGGAGGCGGTGCAGTATGCCCGGAGGCGGTGTTGTATGCCCGGAGGCGGTGTTGTATGCCCGGAGGCGGTGTAGTATGCCCGGAGGCGGTGTTGTATGCCCGGAGGCGGTGTGGTATGCCCGGAAGCGGTGTAGTATGCCCGGAGGCGGTGTTGTATGCCCGGAGGCGGTGTGGTATGCCCGGAGGCGGTACAACACCGCCTCCGGGCATGATGATGATAATGATGATGATGATGATGATGATGATGATGATGATGATGATGATGATGATGATGATGATGATGATGATGATGATGATGATGATGATGATGATGATGATGATGATGATGATGATGATGATGATGATGACGATGATGATGATGATGATGATGATGATGATGATGATGATGATGATGATGATGATGATGATGATGATGATGATGATGATGATGATGATGATGATGATGATGATGATGATGATGATGATGATGATGATGTTGCTGATGATGATGTTGCTGATGATGATGTTGCTGATGATGATGTTGTTGATGATGTTGCTGATGATGTTGCTGATGATGTTGCTGATGATGTTGCTGATGATGTTGATGATGATGTTGATGATGATGTTGATGATGATGTTGATGATGATGTTGATGATGATGTTGCTGATGATGTTGCTGATGATGTTGCTGATGATGTTGCTGATGATGTTGCTGATGATGTTGCTGGTGATGTTGCTGATGATGTTGCTGATGATGTTGCTGATGATGACGTGAGACGGTGTGGTATGCCCGGAGGCGGTGTTGTATGCCCGGAGGCGGTGTTGTATGCCCGGAGGCGGTGTGGTATGCCCGGAGGCGGTGTAGTATGCCCGGAGGCGGTGTTGTATGCCCGGAGGCGGTGTGGTATGCCCGGAGGCGGTGTAGTATGCCCGGAGGCGGTGTTGTATGCCCGGAGGCGGTGTGGTATGCCCGGAGGCGGTGTAGTTTGCCCGGAGGCGGTGTTGTATGCCCGGAGATGAGATGATGATGATGATGATGATGATGATGATGATGATGATGATGATGATGATGATGATGATGATGATGATGATGATGATGATGATGATGATGATGATGATGATGATGATGATGATGATGATGATGATGATGATGATGATGATGATGATGATGATGATGATGATGATGATGATGATGATGATGATGATGATGATGATGATGATGATGATGATGATGATGTTGCTGATGATGATGTTGCTGATGATGATGTTGCTGTTGATGATGATGTTGATGATGATGTTGCTGATGATGTTGCTGATGATGTTGCTGATGATGTTGATGATGATGTTGCTGGTGATGTTGCTGATGATGTTGCTGATGATGTTGCTGATGATGTTGCTGATGATGACGTGAGACGGTGTGGTATGCCCGGAGGCGGTGTTGTATGCCCGGAGGCGGTGTTGTATGCCCGGAGGCGGTGTGGTATGCCCGGAGGCGGTGTTGTATGCCCGGAGGCGGTGTTGTATGCCCGGAGGCGGTGTGGTATGCCCGGAGGCGGTGTAGTATGCCCGGAGGCGGTGTTGTATGCCCGGAGGCGGTGTGGTATGCCCGGAGGCGGTGTAGTATGCCCGGAGGCGGTGTTGTATGCCCGGAGGCGGTGTCGTATGCCCGGAGGCGGTGTAGTATGCCCGGAGGCGGTGTTGTATGCCCGGAGGCGGTGTGGTATGCCCGGAGGCGGTGTAGTATGCCCGGAGGCGGTGTTGTATGCCCGGAGGCGGTGTGGTATGCCCGGATGCGGTACAACACCGCCTCCGGGCATGATGATGATGATGATGATGATGATGATGATGATGATGATGATGATGATGATGATGATGATGATGATGATGATGATGATGATGATGATGATGATGATGATGATGATGATGATGATGATGATGATGATGATGATGATGATGATGATGATGATGATGATGATGATGATGTTGCTGATGATGATGTTGCTGATGATGATGTTGCTGATGATGATGTTGTTGATGATGTTGCTGATGATGTTGCTAATGATGTTGCTGATGATGTTGCTGATGATGTTGATGATGATGTTGATGATGATGTTGATGATGATGTTGATGATGATGTTGATGATGATGTTGCTGATGATGTTGCTGATGATGTTGCTGATGATGTTGCTGATGATGTTGCTGATGATGTTGCTGGTGATGTTGCTGATGATGTTGCTGATGATGTTGCTGATGATGACGTGAGACGGTGTGGTATGCCCGGAGGCGGTGTTGTATGCCCGGAGGCGGTGTTGTATGCCCGGAGGCGGTGTTGTATGCCCGGAGGCGGTGTGGTATGCCCGGAGGCGGTGTTGTATGCCCGGAGGCGGTGTTGTATGCCCGGAGGCGGTGTGGTATGCCCGGAGGCGGTGTTGTATGCCCGGAGGCGGTGTTGTATGCCCTGAGGCGGTCTGGTATGCCCGGAGGCGGTGTAGTATGCCCGGAGGCGGTGTTGTATGCCCGGAGGCGGTGTGGTATGCCCGGAGGCGGTGCAGTATGCCCGGAGGCGTTGTTGTATGCCCGGAGGCGGTGTGGTATGCCCGGAGGCGGTGTAGTATGCCCGGAGGCGGTGTTGTATGCCCGGAGGCGGTGTGGTATGCCCGGAAGCGGTGTAGTATGCCCGGAGGCGGTGTTGTATGCCCGGAGGCGGTGTGGTATGCCCGGAGGCGGTACAACACCGCCTCCGGGCATGATGATGATAATGATGATGATGATGATGATGATGATGATGATGATGATGATGATGATGATGATGATGATGATGATGATGATGATGATGATGATGTTGCTGATGATGATGTTGCTGATGAGGATGTTGCTGATGATGATGTTGCGGATGATGATGTTGCTGATGATGATGTTGATGATGATGTTGCTGATGATGTTGATGATGATGTTGCTGATGATGTTGCTGAAGATGTTGATGATGATGTTGATGATGATGTTGATGATGATGTTGATGATGATGTTGATGATGATGTTGATGATGATGTTGCTGATGATGTTGCTGATGATGTTGCTGATGATGTTGCTGATGATGACGTGAGACGGTGTGGTATGCCCGGAGGCGGTGTTGTATGCCCGGAGGCGGTGTTGTATGCCCGGAGGCGGTGTGGTATGCCCGGAGGCGGTGTAGTATGCCCGGAGGCGGTGTTGTATGCCCGGAGGCGGTGTGGTATGCCCGGAGGCGGTGTAGTATGCCCGGAGGCGGTGATGTATGCCCGGAGGCGGTGTGGTATGCCCGGAGGCGGTGTAGTTTGCCCGGAGGCGGTGTTGTATGCCCGGAGATGAGATGATGATGATGATGATGATGATGATGATGATGATGATGATGATGATGATGATGATGATGATGATGATGATGATGATGATGATGATGATGATGATGATGATGATGATGATGATGATGATGATGATGATGATGATGATGATGATGATGATGATGATGATGATGATGATGATGATGATGATGATGATGATGATGATGATGATGATGATGATGATGTTGCTGATGATGATGTTGCTGATGATGATGTTGCTGTTGATGATGATGTTGATGATGATGTTGCTGATGATGTTGCTGATGATGTTGCTGATGATGTTGATGATGATGTTGCTGGTGATGTTGCTGATGATGTTGCTGATGATGTTGCTGATGATGTTGCTGATGATGACGTGAGACGGTGTGGTATGCCCGGAGGCGGTGTTGTATGCCCGGAGGCGGTGTTGTATGCCCGGAGGCGGTGTGGTATGCCCGGAGGCGGCGTTGTATGCCCGGAGGCGGTGTTGTATGCCCGGAGGCGGTGTGGTATGCCCGGAGGCGGTGTAGTATGCCCGGAGGCGGTGTTGTATGCCCGGAGGCGGTGTGGTATGCCCGGAGGCGGTGTAGTATGCCCGGAGGCGGTGTTGTATGCCCGGAGGCGGTGTCGTATGCCCGGAGGCGGTGTAGTATGCCCGGAGGCGGTGTTGTATGCCCGGAGGCGGTGTGGTATGCCCGGAGGCGGTGTAGTATGCCCGGAGGCGGTGTTGTATGCCCGGAGGCGGTGTGGTATGCCCGGATGCGGTACAACACCGCCTCCGGGCATGATGATGATGATGATGATGATGATGATGATGATGATGATGATGATGATGATGATGATGATGATGATGATGATGATGATGATGATGATGATGATGTTGCTGATGATGATGTTGCTGATGATGATGTTGCTGAGGATGATGTTGCTGATGATGATGTTGCTGATGAGGATGTTGCTGATGATGATGTTGCGGATGATGATGTTGCTGATGATGATGTTGATGATGATGTTGCTGATGATGTTGATGGTGATGTTGCTGATGATGTTGCTGAAGATGTTGATGATGATGTTGATGATGATGATGATGATGATGATGATGATGATGATGATAATGATGATGATGTTGCTGATGATGATGTTGCTGATGATGATGTTGCTGTTGATGATGATGTTGATGATGATGTTGCTGATGATGTTGCTGATGATGTTGCTGATGATGTTGATGATGATGTTGCTGGTGATGTTGCTGATGATGTTGCTGATGATGCTGCTGATGATGTTGCTGATGATGACGTGAGACGGTGTGGTATGCCCGGAGGCGGTGTTGTATGCCCGGAGGCGGTGTTGTATGCCCGGAGGCGGTGTGGTATGCCCGGAGGCGGTGTTGTATGCCCGGAGGCGGTGTTGTATGCCCGGAGGCGGTGTGGTATGCCCGGAGGCGGTGTAGTATGCCCGGAGGCGGTGTTGTATGCCCGGAGGCGGTGTGGTATGCCCGGAGGCGGTGTAGTATGCCCGGAGGCGGTGTTGTATGCCCGGAGGCGGTGTCGTATGCCCGGAGGCGGTGTAGTATGCCCGGAGGCGGTGTTGTATGCCCGGAGGCGGTGTGGTATGCCCTGAGGCGGTGTAGTATGCCCGGAGGCGGTGTTGTATGCCCGGAGGCGGTGTGGTATGCCCGGATGCGGTACAACACCGCCTCCGGGCATGATGATGATGATGATGATGATGATGATGATGATGATGATGATGATGATGATGATGATGATGATGATGATGATGATGATGATGATGATGATGATGATGATGTTGCTGATGATGATGTTGCTGATGATGATGTTGCTGAGGATGATGTTGCTGATGATGATGTTGCTGATGAGGATGTTGCTGATGATGATGTTGCGGATGATGATGTTGCTGATGATGATGTTGATGATGATGTTGCTGATGATGTTAATGATGATGTTGCTGATGATGTTGCTGAAGATGTTGATGATGATGTTGAT
>JAXIVJ010000845.1:155000-160000 GCA_036785665.1 Chirona hameri
TTATGCCCGGAGGCGGTGTTGTATGCCCGGAGGCGGTGTTGTATGCCCGGAGTCGGTGATGTATGCCCGGAGACGGTGTTGTATGCCCGGAGGCGGTGTGGTATGCCCGGAGGCGGTGTTGTATGCCCGGAGGCGGTGTTGTATGCCCTGAGGCGGTCTGGTATGCCCGGAGGCGGTGTAGTATGCCCGGAGGCGATGTGGTATGCCCGGAGGCGGTGTAGTATGCCCGGAGGCGGTGTTGTATGCCCGGAGGCGGTGTGGTATGCCCGGAAGCGGTGTAGTATGCCCGGAGGCGGTGTTGTATGCCCGGAGGCGGTGTGGTATGCCCGGAGGCGGTACAACACCGCCTCCGGGCATGATGATGATGATAATGATGATGATGATGATGATGATGATGATGATGATGATGATGATGATGATGATGATGATGATGATGATGATGATGATGATGATGTTGATGATGATGTTGATGATGATGTTGATGATGATGTTGATGATGATGTTGCTGATGATGTTGCTGATGATGTTGCTGATGATGTTGCTGATGATGTTGCTGATGATGTTGCTGGTGATGTTGCTGATGATGTTGCTGATGATGTTGCTGATGATGACGTGAGACGGTGTGGTATGCCCGGAGGCGGTGTTGTATGCCCGGAGGCGGTGTTGTATGCCCGGAGGTGGTGTGGTATGCCCGGAGGCGGTGTTGTATGCCCGGAGGCGGTGTTGTATGCCCGGAGGCGGTGTGGTATGCCCGGAGGCGGTGTTATATGCCCGGAGGCGGTGTTGTATGCCCTGAGGCGGTCTGGTATGCCCAGAGGCGGTGTAGTATGCCCGGAGGCGGTGTTGTATGCCCGGAGGCGGTGTGGTATGCCCGGAGGCGGTGCAGTATGCCCGGAGGCGGTGTTGTATGCCCGGAGGCGGTGTGGTATGCCCGGAGGCGGTGTAGTATGCCCGGAGGCGGTGTTGTATGCCCGGAGGCGGTGTGGTATGCCCGGAGGCGGTGTAGTATGCCCGGAGGCGGTGTTGTATGCCCGGAGGCGGTGTGGTATGCCCGGAGGCGGTGTTGTATGCCCGGAGGCGGTGTAGTATGCCCGGAGGCGGTGTAGTATGCCCGGAGGCGGTGTGGTATGCCCGGAGGCGGTGTGGTATGCCCGGAGGCGGTGTAGTATGCCCGGAGGCGGTGTTGTATGCCCGGAGGCGGTGTGGTGTGCCCGGAGGCGGTACAACACCGCCTCCGGGCATGATGATGATAATGATGATGATGATGATGATGATGATGATGATGATGATGATGATGATGATGATGATGATGATGATGATGATGATGATGATGATGATGATGATGATGATGATGATGATGATGATGATGATGATGATGATGATGATGATGATGATGATGATGATGATGATGATGATGATGATGATGATGATGATGATGATGATGATGATGATGATGATGATGATGATGATGATGATGATGATGATGATGATGATGATGATGATGATGATGATGATGATGATGATGATGATGATGATGATGATGATGATGATGATGTTGCTGATGATGATGTTGCTGATGATGATGTTGCTGTTGATGATGATGTTGATGATGATGTTGCTGATGATGTTGCTGATGATGTTGCTGATGATGTTGATGATGATGTTGCTGGTGATGTTGCTGATGATGTTGCTGATGATGCTGCTGATGATGTTGCTGATGATGACGTGAGACGGTGTGGTATGCCCGGAGGCGGTGTTGTATGCCCGGAGGCGGTGTTGTATGCCCGGAGGCGGTGTGGTATGCCCGGAGGCGGTGTTGTATGCCCGGATGCGGTGTTGTATGCCCGGAGGCGGTGTGGTATGCCCGGAGGCGGTGTAGTATGCCCGGAGGCGGTGTTGTATGCCCGGAGGCGGTGTGGTATGCCCGGAGGCGGTGTAGTATGCCCGGAGGCGGTGTTGTATGCCCGGAGGCGGTGTCGTATGCCCGGAGGCGGTGTAGTATGCCCGGAGGCGGTGTTGTATGCCCGGAGGCGGTGTGGTATGCCCGGAGGCGGTGTAGTATGCCCGGAGGCGGTGTTGTATGCCCGGAGGCGGTGTGGTATGCCCGGATGCGGTACAACACCGCCTCCGGGCATGATGATGATGATGATGATGATGATGATGATGATGATGATGATGATGATGATGATGATGATGATGATGATGATGATGATGATGATGATGATGATGATGATGATGATGTTGCTGATGATGATGTTGCTGATGATGATGTTGCTGAGGATGATGTTGCTGATGATGATGTTGCTGATGAGGATGTTGCTGATGATGATGTTGCGGATGATGATGTTGCTGATGATGATGTTGATGATGATGTTGCTGATGATGTTGATGATGATGTTGCTGATGATGTTGCTGAAGATGTTGATGATGATGTTGATGATGATGTTGATGATGATGTTGATGATGATGTTGATGATGATGTTGATGATGATGTTGCTGATGATGTTGCTGATGATGTTGCTGATGATGTTGCTGATGATGACGTGAGACGGTGTGGTATGCCCGGAGGCGGTGTTGTATGCCCGGAGGCGGTGTTGTATGCCCGGAGGCGGTGTGGTATGCCCGGAGGCGGTGTAGTATGCCCGGAGGCGGTGTTGTATGCCCGGAGGCGGTGTGGTATGCCCGGAGGCGGTGTAGTATGCCCGGAGGCGGTGATGTATGCCCGGAGGCGGTGTGGTATGCCCGGAGGCGGTGTAGTTTGCCCGGAGGCGGTGTTGTATGCCCGGAGATGAGATGATGATGATGATGATGATGATGATGATGATGATGATGATGATGATGATGATGATGATGATGATGATGATGATGATGATGATGATGATGATGATGATGATGATGATGATGATGATGATGATGATGATGATGATGATGATGATGATGATGATGATGATGATGATGATGATGATGATGATGATGATGATGATGATGATGATGATGATGATGATGTTGCTGATGATGATGTTGCTGATGATGATGTTGCTGTTGATGATGATGTTGATGATGATGTTGCTGATGATGTTGCTGATGATGTTGCTGATGATGTTGATGATGATGTTGCTGGTGATGTTGCTGATGATGTTGCTGATGATGTTGCTGATGATGTTGCTGATGATGACGTGAGACGGTGTGGTATGCCCGGAGGCGGTGTTGTATGCCCGGAGGCGGTGTTGTATGCCCGGAGGCGGTGTGGTATGCCCGGAGGCGGCGTTGTATGCCCGGAGGCGGTGTTGTATGCCCGGAGGCGGTGTGGTATGCCCGGAGGCGGTGTAGTATGCCCGGAGGCGGTGTTGTATGCCCGGAGGCGGTGTGGTATGCCCGGAGGCGGTGTAGTATGCCCGGAGGCGGTGTTGTATGCCCGGAGGCGGTGTCGTATGCCCGGAGGCGGTGTAGTATGCCCGGAGGCGGTGTTGTATGCCCGGAGGCGGTGTGGTATGCCCGGAGGCGGTGTAGTATGCCCGGAGGCGGTGTTGTATGCCCGGAGGCGGTGTGGTATGCCCGGATGCGGTACAACACCGCCTCCGGGCATGATGATGATGATGATGATGATGATGATGATGATGATGATGATGATGATGATGATGATGATGATGATGATGATGATGATGATGATGATGATGATGTTGCTGATGATGATGTTGCTGATGATGATGTTGCTGAGGATGATGTTGCTGATGATGATGTTGCTGATGAGGATGTTGCTGATGATGATGTTGCGGATGATGATGTTGCTGATGATGATGTTGATGATGATGTTGCTGATGATGTTGATGGTGATGTTGCTGATGATGTTGCTGAAGATGTTGATGATGATGTTGATGATGATGATGATGATGATGATGATGATGATGATGATAATGATGATGATGTTGCTGATGATGATGTTGCTGATGATGATGTTGCTGTTGATGATGATGTTGATGATGATGTTGCTGATGATGTTGCTGATGATGTTGCTGATGATGTTGATGATGATGTTGCTGGTGATGTTGCTGATGATGTTGCTGATGATGCTGCTGATGATGTTGCTGATGATGACGTGAGACGGTGTGGTATGCCCGGAGGCGGTGTTGTATGCCCGGAGGCGGTGTTGTATGCCCGGAGGCGGTGTGGTATGCCCGGAGGCGGTGTTGTATGCCCGGAGGCGGTGTTGTATGCCCGGAGGCGGTGTGGTATGCCCGGAGGCGGTGTAGTATGCCCGGAGGCGGTGTTGTATGCCCGGAGGCGGTGTGGTATGCCCGGAGGCGGTGTAGTATGCCCGGAGGCGGTGTTGTATGCCCGGAGGCGGTGTCGTATGCCCGGAGGCGGTGTAGTATGCCCGGAGGCGGTGTTGTATGCCCGGAGGCGGTGTGGTATGCCCTGAGGCGGTGTAGTATGCCCGGAGGCGGTGTTGTATGCCCGGAGGCGGTGTGGTATGCCCGGATGCGGTACAACACCGCCTCCGGGCATGATGATGATGATGATGATGATGATGATGATGATGATGATGATGATGATGATGATGATGATGATGATGATGATGATGATGATGATGATGATGATGATGATGTTGCTGATGATGATGTTGCTGATGATGATGTTGCTGAGGATGATGTTGCTGATGATGATGTTGCTGATGAGGATGTTGCTGATGATGATGTTGCGGATGATGATGTTGCTGATGATGATGTTGATGATGATGTTGCTGATGATGTTAATGATGATGTTGCTGATGATGTTGCTGAAGATGTTGATGATGATGTTGATGATGATGTTGATGATGATGTTGATGATGATGTTGATGATGATGTTGATGATGATGTTGCTGATGATGTTGCTGATGATGTTGCTGATGATGTTGCTGATGATGACGTGAGACGGTGTGGTATGCCCGGAGGCGGTGTTGTATGCCCGGAGGCGGTGTTGTATGCCCGGAGGCGGTGTGGTATGCCCGGAGGCGGTGT
>JAXIVJ010000846.1:7500-27500 GCA_036785665.1 Chirona hameri
AGTATAATTAACTGTATACCATTTTAATTTTAAAGTGCACTGACGGAATGGTGATGTGCAGTTTGCAATATTCAAAAGCAAATCATAGTCCGCAAAGAAGTGATTCTAAATAGTGACGAGGCGACTCCAATTTTACGAATGTGTGCCAATCATGAGTGGTGCAATTTTTTTAAATCTAATGGGGGGAGTTTCGGGAACCAAATTTTGCAGGTGAAATCGGACACGCTTAATCTACCGATACACACCAAAAACTCCATATTGGCCTGCGAGGTGGCAATATCCCTTTAACAGCACGCTCACCATAGGCTGCCATGGCACGGATCACCGTGCGTCCCCCCACTCCACTTCACCATGTCCTTCCACCACCAGGCCGCTCACGCTACCATCACCCCCGGCTGTCACAACACGAGACACAGGGAGTCCCTCCAAACTGCACTGCGTTCTTCCGTCGCCACCAAACAACGGCACTCAGTGGGCCAAATGGGACTATGGTCCAAACTTGTGCTATACGTACAGTGCATGTATGCATCAGCACGTGCGATCAGGCTCGGCGCACGTGCACAGGACGCACATCACAGGACGAAGTTTGGTGCATCCTCGCGTGGCCGTTTGCACCCGCAGCTAAGTTGAAAATAAATAATTGAATCAGATTTTGGCGGACGCTTGGGAAGTTCCGGTGTGAAAGAAAGCACACGGTAAGATAAATATAGGCAATTTTAAGATCAACATACGTGAGGAGGAGGAGGAGGACTTAGACTATCCACCACAAAAGTTACCGATGCGTGGCGTTTTCGTGATACTCAAACATCCTTGCTCTGCCATTGTGACAGACAATGCCCCTATTCACACATCGTGCAGCCAGTTTCTGTCATCCCCCCCCCCCCCCCCCCCGCTGGAGTCGTGCGGTGCGAACTGCCGGGTATACACCAGCCTGGAATGTAGTGAACAGGATCGCCCCCCCCCCTGCCCCTCCCCGCCCCTAATACAGCCGAGCGCACGCTCCGATGACGCACGGCTCCAGTACCAGTTAGAGTGTTTGCAGCGCCCGGTGGAGCTCGCTATTTTCGGCAGAACGGTGGCCAGGCCCGCCTGCTGCCGCGCCAATTCCGACTCCATTGTTACCAGGCAGGACATGTTCGGCAGCGGAACAGGAGGGAGGTGGAAAAACCGGCACAGACCATGGTCGGACACGTACCGGGGTAATCTGGTGTTCGACATCCTAGTGTCAACATCACCGCCAACGGCTATTGTAGCCGGTATCCGTACCTGTATCTGTATCTGCATCTGGGGTTCATTGATGATCAGTTGTTAGTAAAGATATAAACAAACGTATCATAACACGAGACAAACACGAGACCGGTGTGTGTGTGTGCGCGTGTGTGTGACCTGGGAGCACAGTGGATTCATTATCCTCAACAAATATGATGGTGTGTAATTCAATGAAGTACGATCTAGAATCCCCAATGGTGGTTGCTTCTGCTGAATCCGTGCCTGGTGAACACTGAACAGTCACCCCATACGCAGCTTGGCCCGCTACAACAGTCGGATGGAATGGTTGGTATAACGGGCCATGTCCTGGTAAACGTGTGACGTGGGTAAAAAAGAAGAAAAAATGGAAGAAAGGAAACTTGCTTCAGGATTATAGAATACTTTTTGAATAATAATCTAACAACAGGATACAGAAGTTAGATATTTATTCAAATCCGCCGGCCTTGTGGTTACCGAGACCCTTCCATAAAAATACAATAAAAATGACACGCAGCAGTTTCCGTGATTTTAATCTTCCTAAGATAACGGAACTCTTAACTTTTGGCCTTAAACGTAATTTTAATTGTAAGAATTTATCTTGCCAATTTCTTTAGGCCCCCAGCCGAATACCCGGTCCAGGTTACGGCCCCCAGCCGAATACCCGGTCCAGGTTACGGCCCCCAGCCGAATACCCGGCCCAGGTTACGGCCCCCAGCCGAATACCCGGTCCAGGTTACGGTAGGTTGGCTGGACGTGATTCCGAGTCGGCTCCGAGTCGATTTTGACTCGACTGCGACCCGAGTCCGAGTCGACTTCAAATCACGCCAGAGCGGTGCTCCTGTCGGCTCGTGTCGACCCGTGTGCTGTGCTGGACCGAACAGCAGCAGGGGGCAGAGGCGCATCACCAGCACTGCCAGCAGAACACCGTATCGACAACACACAACCGTCTGCGTTACGGTGGAGGCCGGCAGCCTGCGTCGTGCCTCCGGACGCTGGCCCGGCGGTGTTTTTTTAGTATGGCGAATTACACAATTACTCCACAATATCCGATACCAATAAATCGGCATCTTCTTAGCACTCAATACAACGTTTTAGCGACTAGTCGTATTTATCTCTGGAGGGAACTTGAAATAACTGAGCCCATGCAACGCAACACAGCCATTTGACCATTTCAAATTTCACCCTCAGAACAATTTACAACAATTAATATTTTGTACAGAAGCCACAAAAAGTTCTACAGAAGTTCCGCTTCTACATAAGTTTAGTTGCGTGCCGTCGGGTTGGTGATCCGCAGCTAACCGATGGGACACATGGCTTGCCACCATTGCATCGCAGCGGGGCGGCTTGGTGGTGTGACCGGGTGGGGTGCGCCGTGCGGGCCCGCATTACAGAGCTGCGAGACTGCCGGGCCTCTGACTGAGGCCACTCTCGGCAGTCACGGTACCCGGCCGGCAGGCGAGGCATGCAGCTCCCGTCACGTCACCCGGCCGGCAGGCGAGGCATGCAGCTCCTGCACTCTGGACGCTGCGTGGTGGGCCTCTCGGCAGCCGTCACGTCACCCGACCGGCAGGCGAGGCATGCAGCTCCTGCACTCTGGACGCTGCGTGGTGGGCCTCTTGGCAGCCGTCACGTCACCCGGCCGGCAGGCGAGGCATGCAGCTCCTGCACTCTGGACGCTGCGTGGTGGGCCTCTTGGCAGCCGTCACGTCACCCGGCCGGCAGGCGAGGCATGCAGCTCCTGCACTCTGGACGCTGCGTGGTGGGCCTCTTGGCAGCCGTCACGTCACCCGGCCGGCAGGCGAGGCATGCAGCTCCTGCACTCTGGACGCTGCGTGGTGGGCCTCTTGGCAGCCGTCACGTCACCCGGCCGGCAGGCGAGGCATGCAGCTCCTGCACTCTGGACGCTGCGTGGTGGGCCTCTTGGCAGCCGTCACGTCACCCGGCCGGCAGGCGAGGCATGCAGCTCCTGCACTCTGGACGCTGCGTGGTGGGCCTCTCGGGAGCCGTCTGGTACGGCACGAGCGTACTGCGTGGCAGGATCACGAGCGTATAGTGCCGAGTCGCTGACGCCCTCGACACAGTTTCAACAGCCTCTTAACATAGCAACGACGGGACATATCCGCAAGGCGATGAACCTTTCACACACGTACCAGTCCAAGAGCGGAGTAACAAGTCTCAGTGACGAGAAGAGTCTGGCCAAACACACAGCGTTGATGACTAATAATGAGCGGCAGATCGTCAGGTCGATGTGGTCTGCAGATGTGGTCTGCAGATGTGGTCTGCAGATGTGGTCTGCAGATATGGTCTGCAGATGTGGTCTGCAGATATGGTCTGCAGATGTGGTCTGCAGATGTGGTCTGCAGATATGGTCTGCAGATATGGTCTGCAGATGTGGTCTGCAGATGTGGTCTGCAGATGTGGTCTGCAGATGTGGTCTGCAGATATGGTCTGCAGATGTGGTCTGCAGATGTGGTCTGCAGATGTGGTCTGCAGATGTGGTCTGCAGATGTGGTCTGCAGATGTGGTCTGCAGATGTGGTCTGCAGATGTGGTCTGCAGATATGGTCTGCAGATGTGGTCTGCAGACGGCGTCTCCGTGTCGTCTCCGCTCCATTATCAACAACATCTCCTCCCAGTCTCCGTCCTGTCCGTCTCCCTTCCGTATCTTCTCAGTCTCCACCCTGTCTCCACACTGTCTCCACCCCGTCTCCACCCCGTCTCCACCCCGTCTCCACCCCGTCTCCACCCCGTCTCCACCCCGTCTCTCCGCTCCGTCTCCACCCCGTTTCCACCCCGTTTCCACCCCGTCTCCACCCCGTCTCTCCGCTCCGTCTCCACCCCGTTTCCACCCCGTCTCTCCGCTCCGTCTCCACCCCGTTTCCACCCCGTCTCCACCCCATATCCACCCTGTTTCCACCCTGTCTCCACCCCATATCCACCCTGTCTCCACCCCGTCTCCACCCTGTCTCCACCCCATATCCACCCTGTCTCCACCCTGTCTCCACCCTGTCTCCACCCTGTCTCCACCCCGTCTCCACCCTGTCTCCACCCCATATCCACCCTGTCTCCACCCTGTCTCCACCCTGTCTCCACCCTGTCTCCACCCCGTCTCCACCCTGTCTCCACCCTGTCTGCACCCTGTCTCCACCCCGTCTCCACCCTGTCTCCACCCCGTCTCCACCCTGTCTCCACCCTGTCTCCACACTGTCTCCGCTCCGTCTCCACCCCGTTTCCACCCCGTTTCCACCCCGTTTCCACCCCGTTTCCACCCCGTCTCCACCCCGTCTCTCCGTTCCGTCTCCACCCCGTCTCCACCCCGTCTCTCCGCTCCGTCTCCACCCGGTCTCCACCCCGTCTCCACTCCATCTCCGCCCAGTCTCCGCGACACTCCCTGGCTGAAACCCGAACTGGGCGGGGAATAGCGCTGATATATTGCCGTGGTCAGCCTCTCCTGCGGCTGCGTGTCGCCTCAAGGACAGACGACGAAAGCTGATCGCATTCAAAACACGGAGACGACACGCCAGCCTCGATTCCGCGGCCCATCGGAGCGCGTACAATGTGACCCATGCATAGCGCACGCTGCGTGTCGTGTGTGCGTGCGTGCGTGCGTGCGTGCGTGCGTGCGTGTGCGTGTGTGTGTGTGTGTGTGTGTGTGTGTGTGCGTGCGTGCGTGCGTGCGTGCGTGCGTGCGTGCGTGCGTGCGTGCGTGCGTGCGTGCGTGCGTGCGTGCGTGCGTGCGTGCGTGCGTGCGTGCGTGCGTGCGTGCGTGCGTGCGTGCGTGCGTGCGTGCGTGCGTGCGTGGGTGCGTGGGTGCGTGGGTGCGCGTGCGCGCGTGCGTGCGTGCGTGTGTGCGTGTGTGCGTGTGTGCGTGTGTGCGTGTGTGCGTGTGTGCGTGTGTGCGTGTGTGCGTGTGTGCGTGTGTGCGTGTGTGCGTGTGTGCGTGTGTGCGTGCGTGCGTGCGTGTGTGCGTGCGTGCGTGCGTGCGTGCGTGCGTGCGTGTGTGTGTGTGTGTGTGTGTGTGCGTGCGTGCGTGCGTGCGTGCGTGCGTGCGTGCGTGTGTGTGTGTGTGTGTGTGTGTGTGTGTGTGTGTGTGTGTGTGTGTGTGTGTGTGTGTGTGTGTGTGTGTGTGTGTGTGTGTGTGTGTGTGTGTGTGTGTGTGTGTGTGTGTGTGTGTGTGTGTGTGTGTGTGTGTGTGTGTGTGTGTGTGTGTGTGTGTGTGTGTGTGTGTGTGTGTGTGTGTGTGTGTGTGTGTGTGTGTGCGTGCGTGCGTGCGTGCGTGCGTGCGTGCGTGCGTGCGTGCGTGCGTGCGTGCGTGCGTGCGTGCGTGCGTGCGTGCGTGCGTGCGTGCGTGCGTGCGTGCGTGCGTGCGTGCGTGCGTGCGTGCGTGCGTGCGTGTGTGTGCGTGGGTGTGTGTGCGTGGGTGCGCGTGTGTGCGCATGTGTGTGTGTGTGCGTGTGTGGGGGGGGGGGGAGGGGGGAGGTGGAGCGAAGAGGGGTGGGTGGGACGGGCGGGGAGGGGGTCTATTTGATGCCACTTGTTGGATCTATCAGACGTGGCTGCGTCGCTGCGGTCGCTGCGATTCTCGTCAGCAGACGAGAGCCACTCGGAGACAGCGAACGGACTCGGAGACATCGAACGGACTCGGAGACAGCCAACGGACTCGGAATCAGCGAACGGACTCGGAGACATCGAACGGACTCGGAGACATCGAACGGACTCGGAGACAGCCAACAGACTCGGAGACAGCCAACGGACTGGGAGACAGCCAACGGACTGGGAGACAGCGAACGGACTCGGAGACAGCGAACAGACTCGGAGACGAGGACCACTCGTGCATAAGGCCAGAAGAGTGTTGGCTGAACAGCTGTGACGCGTGTGTGTGTATACACCACGCACGCTGCGTGGAATGGGATCATCAGATACGTTCGAACAGCTGTGTTTCACAGCTCCGCCAAGAAAATAGTCAGCATCATGCACGTTTACCCGGAGCCAATGATAAACGAAAATGTATGAATGCGGACATGGACAGAGATCGAGAGGCAGAAACGAAGAATCTCGCAAGACGAGAGGGCCACTTCTCGACAGGATGCATTTTTATCATCAGAAGCATTCTAGGCCTGCTATCAACCATGCGATTATTTCCAATGCAGTGGCTCGTACTTCTTTCAGAACGACGTCATTGGAACAGCAAAAATATCAGAGGATTCGGAAAGCAAAAACTCGAGTGTCGGAGTTGAAAGAATACGCATGGAAAATAATGGAAAATATGGAAAATACAATCCATCTGAGCTTTGTCCTCCGAGAGAAACTGTGTTTGTTAAACGATTCGACATTGACATGTCACTTTGAACACGCGCGGACCGCCGGCTGTCGGTCCAGACAGCCCGAAAACAACCCCATCAACATCTCTCCGTCACTGTCAGCCTTCACCGGTCCCATTCATTCATTACGCAACCGCACCCCGGGTCATACCGGGGTCACGGGTCACCAGATCGGCGCGGCGAACTGACCTGTATCAGTGACTGCTGCAGCTTCTGAAAGGCCGACGAGTAGGAAGGCGGCGGAAACTGCCCCTTGCTGCCCGGCTTCTTGTGGGTGGTCGCCGTGGCCGGCGCGGAAGCCTTCTCCGCGGCCGACATGACCTCACCACGCACAGTTCGAGGCTGCGGCACGCCCAGTTCGACGGCACGCTACCACTTCAGCGGCACGAGTCGACTCGATGCGCACGGGGAACGGTGCGGTCCACGCTCCACGTGCGATCGACGACCATCCCGACTTAGCGCACAGCACCCACTGCGCGACCGGCGCGGACGACGCCGCGGCAAACGCCCATCGAACCGAGCCGACAGCGCCCAGCCCAACACACCTGACATCTGCCGGCAAAAGGATGTACTGAAGGTTACTTGACAGGCGATAGGTGGTAGACCAGTTAGCGGACAGGAACCATGGGTTCGATTTGAATGCAAGCACGGAAACTTGAACCAGGAACATAGGAACACAGTGGCGGTGGAAGGTATTTTCGGATGGGGAGCAAAGAAACACAGGGGCCCCCTCGGCCCCCACAAACAAATTGGCGTGAAATGGTATCCCAATAGACATGCCGACGTCGGCAATCGGCATCTCGGCTCGATCTCGGCATGCCGCCATCACAGTGTTGCCGCGGCCAGATTTTACAGCGTACCAGGATCGCATCCAAATCGTACCAGATTGGCTGTGTCTGGCTGCGTACCGTACCAGATCGTAGTAGGTCAAAATGTTTATAATTTAGTACTATAAAAATAGCCATAATTTCGGTATGTACATGCCAGCAAGTAATTTATGACCCATTTGACCCAGTAATTCGACCCATTCGTCTCCCCTAAAGGCCCCCTGAAGGCAGAAAGGCGCCCTTCTGAAAGCCCGAATTGTATACCTAAAATTGGCCTAAAAGTAGAAAAAATCGAAATCCTGCCTTCGAGAGGGGGGGGGGGGGCACTCCAATGTACCGTCGAGATTGGCGATTGCACCCAGGATCCTAGTTCTGACGCCCTCAAACATGTCCCCCCCCCTCACCGAAATATCCGTCACTGGTCCGTCACTGGTCAGTGATTTTTAATATTTTCATCAGCGCTGCTCACCTTATCGAAGAACAGGATGAACAGGCATCGGAACGGGATGAACAGGTATCGGAACAGGATGAACAGGCATTGAAGAACAGGCAAAGCGGCACCGCGATTTCTAACTGATTCCTCGGTAGTCGGTATAGTCCTCTGCTGTTGTCGGTCCACGCGCGCTGTAACACAGGTCAGGTCCGGTTAGGTTCGAGCTGCAGCGAGCATCTAATTTAGGAGACATGATTTAAAACTATACATGGAATTTTTTAGGTCAATTTCCGATGGTGAATTTTCATAATAAACGAATTGATGGGAAACAGGGCAGCATTGCATTTAAGCCAGTTTGTGGTCAATTACAAGCAAATGCGATGGAAAACATTTATAGGCTATTCATGTAGGAAATTAAGTAACGACTGGAATTAACCTGGAGTGAGCCTTGTTACTGGCGAATCATCTTTGACTTCATGGAAGCTGTGGGCGTCCACTCGTGGCAGGAGGGCGCGACTTGTTGCTTGGCGAGGATCAGGGAAGACACTGTTCCCACCTGGAGGCGGTTCCGCTGCTGCGTCTTGATTAGGTTCAGGCTGGAGAAAACTCTCTCCGCGGCCGCGCTGGAGTGTGGCAGGGACAGGAGACCCTGCATCAGCTGGGCTACCTTTGGGAACGCTGCCTCGCCACTGCCATCCTTCAGCTTCTTCACCTCTGCCCAGTACTCACACGCTGGCTTCTCCTTGTCCGGGAGCTGCTCCTTTGCTGCCTGCTGGAGTCCTCGCCACTCCGAGTTCAGGGCCTCGTACTCGGTCTCTTCGACGAGATTGGGGAATCTCAGCGCCAGCGGTACGATGGAGGGCGCCTGCGAGGTCGGGTTCAGCAGCTCCAGAAGCTCCCAGGTCTTGTCGCTGAAGTCGAATCGTCGCCGGATCTGCTTGCAGAGCTCGGTGTAAAACATCTGCACACGCAGGCGGAAGGTCTGGACCACCTCCTGGGGAACAGACTCTGAGAGGATGACGGCCTCGACGTTGGCGCCGCAGTACATCTGCTCCAGAGGGAGGAAGTTTCTGGGATGATCAGGACTGACCGTCTCCAGTCGTACACCTGGCTCGGCACGCAGGAAGTTGCTGGCCACGGAGAGGTAGAGCTTCAGGAGCGCAGCTCGTGCATACTGGATCTTGGATGACTCTGACTGGAACACCTCGTTCGCCCTCGTGATCAGTGAGAGAACGTAGCTCAGGAACGCGATGTACATCTTGTATATGGGGTCGCGGAGGGCGTTCAGGATTGTCCGGGCGGCGAGGAGGTGATCCTCGTCCGCCGCCTGCTGGAAGAAGAGTAGGGCCGCCCACTGCTCGTACATCCTCTTCACCACCGCCTCGAGGGAGAGCCACCTCGTCCTACAGGGGCGCAGCAGCCTGTGGACTGGGACGTTGGCGAGTTCCTGCACAGTCTGGTGTACTCGAGGAGTCTCTTCGGGCTGTTGTTGAGATAGCTGTACACGTCTCGGGCTAGATCCTCTATGGTTGAAGGCAGCTTCATGCACGCTGCGGAGGCGCACAGGTGCAGGGAGTGACATATGCAGCCGGTGATCAAGATGTGCGGCAGCTCTCTCTTAAACAGTGCCTGCACATTCTGGTGACGCCCCATCATGACGCTAGCATTATCGGCCGCAAGTCCAATCATGTTCTTCAGTGGCACATCGTTAACGGACAGCAACTCCTGTGTGGCGTCATACAAGCCCTGGGCGGTCGCATCCTTCACCTCCACCAAGTCCAAAAAAAGGTCTCTGGTTTTGCCATCTCGATCGTCAAAAACTCACGCCACAATGGCAAGAGATTTGCTCGTAGACCTGTCAGTCGTCTCGTCCAATATCAGCGAGAATGGGTTATTGCGCATGAGTTCACTCACTCTTTGCTTCTCCTCTGCTCCTATGACGTCATTAACAGTCTTAGTTGTCCTCGTTCTGGCTGATTTAAGCTTTTTCGCCACCTCTGAATCTGGGCATACCTTTTCGACTAAAGGCACGAGATGGTCGCTTACCGATATTGGCAGATTATGTTCAGCGATGAACCCCGCCAGCAGTAGCTCGCCCTGGGCTACATCGTCCTGCTGTTTACCGTGGCCATGCTTCTCTTCCGCAGCGGCAACGAAGGCTGGTAGCTTACTACAGCCTGCGGAGCCGGCTGCGTTCTTCTTGTGACCCTCAGTTGTCCCGTGTCGTTTCAGATGTGGCAGCTTGGCCGTGATCTCCTTGTTGCAGATCTTGCAGAACGCTTTCGCGCTATCGTGTTTGGACTGCACCAGCCAGCCTTTTAGTTCCGGCTCGTTTTCCCACTCCTTACGATACTTTTGTTCATATTCCTTTCCCATCCTGATTCCTCACGAATTCAGATTGTCATTCCGTTGGATCGCTCACAAATATTCAAATCAGTGTCCCAAATTGTGAAATAGGCCTCCGGTGGCGCAACTAGAATTTGATTTCAGCGTGGGGCTTGCTTGCACTGGCAAAGATGGTTTCTTTACGGGGTGTCGGAGTGGGAAATTAGAGCCCAAAAATGATATGAGAGGTGAAATTGGAGTAAAAGACCACGGTCAAAATAGCAGAAAGAGCCCAAAAATGATATGAGAGGTGAAATTGGAGTAAAAGACCACGGTCAAAATAGCAGAAAGAGGGCAGTTTTGTTGTGCATCGTACAGCAAAATAGTTTCACAATTGTACATGGTACGTTATAAGCTTGGTTTAAGGTTCAAACAATATGCAATGCTATGCTGAGTGCCAATCTTCCAAGCAAAATACATTTATCCAGGAGTAAAAATGAGCTTGCAATGAAGGAGTGAAAAATTGCCACAATAATATGCCAGTGAGAATGGAAAATTATTATTTGTTGGGTGTCGTTTAGTTTTCCAACCAAATCGCACAATTTTGGGACACTGATTCAAATTAGACTCTTTCCTTAGCCCTTCGACCGTCGACGCAACTCACATTTCACTGTTCACAACACAACTCGCAACACAACTGCCTCAGCCTGCAGCCGGCGGCCCGGCCTTGGCAGCCGGCGTGGCGCGCGAATTTTCCACTTGTTTACTTCTGCTAGCACACAACAGGAATATTAATAATTCCGAATCCGATGCATTAAAAATTATGATAAGAAACACCATCCTTCCTGACTAAAATATTGTTTTTTTATTTAGCTTGAAAGAAATATTAAAATGCCAAAAAAAATGCATTTCGGCGAAAAAGTACCAGATTTCGTTCCGGCGTACCTCCGTACCAGAAAGGTCGAAAAAGTACCAGATCTGGTACGATCGTACCAGGACGGCAACACTGCGCCATCAGCCGATGTCAGCTCGTTAGTTATAGTTAGCTTGGCCAGCTCTACGTTGAAGTGCTTAGGGTATGTTTGTTAGTTATAGAAAATTCGAAGGAACTTTGCCATTTTTAAACGAATAACAATTTATATATATATATTTGTTTAGCAAATATGAAAAGATTATTTATTTTAAATAGATGAACAAGTATTTATATTGATGTTGAGTTATTGACATAGTGTAGCAATGTTTATCTGCGCCAAGGCCATCTGCGCTATTCATCGCCATGCATTGTCTTGTAT
This sequence comes from Chirona hameri, assembly GCA_036785665.1. Lineage (NCBI taxonomy): Eukaryota > Metazoa > Arthropoda > Thecostraca > Balanomorpha > Balanidae > Chirona > Chirona hameri. The sequence continues at coordinate 18,946 of JAXIVJ010000846.1, forward strand.
CGCTGTCTGAAGGAGGGAAGTCATGTAAGTTATTTTAAGAGCATAAGGCCATCCTAGTTAGGAAGTTATAATGGCTCGTCCGAGGCCCTATAACTCGTCCCGCTGTAAGAAGATATGACCTGGAAGATCAGGAGGTCGTAATTGTTTAAAGGGATTATACGGGTTTCCGTCCTGAAAGTAAATGCACTCTTTTGCAGTTGTATGAGCTTTAAACACGTTTAAGACATATAACAGGGACCTCAATGCTCATTTAGTCCATTATTTCAGAAATTATCAGCGTTAAAACTTGGGCGTTCTTCGAGACTAGTATCAGATAACGAGTACTTGATCGGCACTACTGTCCACCACTTTTATCTTTAGATCAATTTTAGAGTTTTGAATTATCTGCAAGTCCTACACTGGGATCACAACATTATTATGCAATTCGAAACTGACGGGACTTTGTATTACTACACACTGTTCGTTGAGGTTTTGTGTTTTTATGGTTTTCTTTTCTCTGGCCTACCGCGTATTTTAGCGTTGATAATTTGGTGGTGGCGTATTATTTTTTTGGCATGAAAATTCATGAAAAATATATAATTTTATGGGAAAACTAGGTAACTGCTGCTGTCGTTGGAACAAACCAAGTTTATTTTCTTTCAAATATTGCTTATTTTACCGGAAATATGCCATACGTGAGGTGTTTTTATTAACATAAAAGAGATGTCTGGCTCTGCCTCAGCCGGTCCTGCAGAAAATACGCGGTGGCATCACCGCGCACTTTGGAATGTCCTTACGTGCAGAAGAGGTCATTTCCAGAGAAGTGTGGCTACCGTGGGACTTCTACCACCTTTATAAGTACGTTTTACTATGTAACTCAATTATTCTGGGAAAAACCCGTATAATCCCTTTAATATGCAACCATGCTTCTTGGTGGTACCTGTGTGGTGTGGTGTTACTGTGTGGTGGCCATGTCAATGTGGTATGACCATTTGTGGATGCCAATACATAGTTGTTCGGATATTTTTTACTATTCGAATGTCTGAGAAAACGTCGAGGAAACGTCGGGCTGATAGCCGGCAGACGTCGGGTCAATGTCGGAGGAACGTCGGGCCGATGTCGGGGGGGGGGGGGGGGAACGTCGGGCCGATGTCGGGGGAACGTCAGGCCGATGTCGGGGGGGAACGTCGGGCCGATGTCGGGGGAACGTCGGGTCAATGTCGGGGGAATGTCGAGCCGATGTCGGGGGAACATCGGCTACACGGGGGCACGTCGGATCAAAAGCGGGCCGACGTCGGCTACACGGTGGGTCAACAGCGGCCCGATGTCGGCCCGATGTGTCGAGCTGCTTTCCGTGCCGAGATGCCGACGTCGGGGTAACGTCGGCTACACGTCGGGTTAACAGCGGCCCGACGTCGGCCCGATGTCGGCATGCCGAGCTGCTTTCCGTGGCGAGATGCCGACGTCGGCCCGACGTCGGCTGGACCTCGGCTGTACCTCGGCATATGCGGACATATCCGACGTCCAGCCGACGTCGGCATGTTTACTGGGATTTCCTCGGATTTAGGCCACTTCATTTTGCAGGGCATCTAAATGGTCGCAAAAACCGTCGGACAGGCCCATGATGAAGTCTCCGGCCTTCCGAAAGCCCCCTCAGGCCGACTGAGGGCCCCTCAGGCCTACCGAGGGCCTTCTGTCGGCCTTAGAAGGGCCCCTCAGGCTGGCTGCGGTCACCTTCGGGCCCTCGGTCAACTTCTTGAAGGGCCCCTCTTACAAATTTATGGGGGCAAAATCATGTTTGCCCCTCCCCCCCCCCCTCCACTTTTTGAGTGCGGGGCCCTGCCCCCCCCCCCCCCCCCCCCCCCTTACGCCGCCACTGCCTCAAAGACCATTGTGGGCGAGACCAAGGCTATGTAAACCATTGTGGGCGAGACGCGAGTGAATGGTTACCGAGTCGAGTCAAAATAGCAGCAGCGGTCATTCGGTGTGAGGTGGCCGGTAGGCACAAGAATTTCCCCCAAAAGTATATGCTTATTGCCCACTAAGTAGCTAGGTACTTCACAAATTCGTCTAAAATCTACGTCCTCAATCAACTCCTGTTTTCAAAATGAGAGCATGAGGGAGCCCGTGATGACTGATGACTGGTTCCCTTTCCGTACTGAGCCAGCTCGTAACCGCTCAGCATGGCTCAGCTCAGCATGGCTAACGCCAGTGCAGATCCTACCCAGGGTAATAGAACAACCCATCGACCCCATCGATCGTCCCCATCGACACTCGACAGTCCTGCGCAGTGTGCACGGCAGGGCGCACGGAGTTGGCTGTTCTCGACCGGTCACGTGACCGCCGCCGACAGTTGGGTCACACTTCACAGTCCGGGGTTGGCGACCCGCAACAGGAAGTTGCGGCCGGGACCCGGCGGTGTGCCGGGTCTCGGCCGCCAGTCACACATTTCTTGTTAAATAGTTGCTTACCTAAGTGCATCATAAGAGCATCATATCTTGTCGTTTGCGTTTGCCTACCATCACTCGAAACCCCGACAGTGGTGCAAATTCGGGCACGCCACCGATAAATCAGGGGCATTGAACGAACATTGCGAGCATTCTACCAGCATACGGTGATTTTAACACTTACCGGGATCCCGGTAAGTGTTAAAATCGCTCGAGCTCGCTCGCTTGAGCTTTGAAATGTTTCCCTCTTGCAGTGGCAGCAACGCGGCTGCTGAGGCAGGGTTGTCAAACAAATTATCGCCAACAGCAGCACAATCATGTCTTGTCTAACAGCAGCAACGCAACGCACCCCGACCGTCGACCTATATTGATATGTATGGCCTTGCCGTTAGTTATAGTTATCTTGGCCTTGCCGGCCCTTGCCACCGACCAAGCAACGACCTTGGCAGCGAATGCAAGCAGCCATCTTATTCCAAGAGCTATTTGATATTTACAAATATCGATTTCTCGGAACAATGCTTTTATTTAGTATGGCTGAATATTATCAATCACATGACCGTACTTAAAATGGTTGTATTTATTCAAAATTGATACAAACGCTAAATAGAATTTGCAAATTACACAAAACGCGCCTAAATATAAAGTTCTTGATAGTAAATGTTTCTGCTTAATTTCCAAACAAATACGCTAAGATTGTGTAACAGGCGGTGTTTCATTTCGTTTTCTTTTATATCAATATTCATTTTACCGGGATATTTGTCTGCACTGCAAGCAATTCTCAGAAAGGTAAGGTTGTAATATCTATTTTAAGGTTAAAATTTCCCTTTTTGATTAGTGTCCGAGTTGCTATAAAGACAACCGACCAGATTAGCAGACGAGCCCATGCTCCGAAACTACTGGACCGATCTGGGCGTTTTTTTCACCATTCGATTTAGAGTGGTCTGAAACGGTGCAGTTTTGTATTTTATACAAATTGGACCACTTTATGTGGACCAAATTAGACCAAAACCACCAAAAAACATTTTGGATGTTTTTGGTCCAATTTAGTCCACTTCAATTGGACCAGGGGGTGTACTCCGCTCCTTCAACATTGGTAAAACGTGTGACAACCGCGAGCAGCTTCCAGCATCTTGGCCGTGTTTATCGGATCTGCTCATAAACTATATTTGGCTATCAGCTAGTATTGACCAATCAGTCTTGAGCAAGCTCGACCGTGATTGGTCAGGTTGTGATGACGTGAACCGGGGAGCATCATTTGTTTACATTTCAACGGTTTTGCCATATTGGTTCGCTGGCAATGTACGGGCGTGTGCATTTGTATGCATTTACTTAGTTTTATGAAGCGTAAGACAATATTTAAAGGTGTATATGAAAGCTGAAATAATAATTGTATCGGTCGACATAGCAGTACTTTCCAGAATACCTCAAGCTTAAAATGTGTACCCAAATCTGTGCGTTCTTTGCTGAGGACATCTGCGAAAGTTGTAGACATAAGAGGCTGTAGGAGTAGGTTCATAGGTGTTCACAAGGGGGGAGGGTAAATGGGGCAATTGCCCCCCCCCCCCCCCTGAAGGTCTGTACGTGCCCCATTTGGTCGAAAAAGGAATGTTTTTTGATTTTTTTTACAGAGAAAAATGGTGAAAATATGCCCTTTTAAAAATATAGTGGGCCAAATCCGGCGATTTTTTTTTGGTGGGGGTACTTTGTGCCTCCCCTGAGCAAAAATTGCCCCCTCCTGGAGTGAATCCTGGGTACGCTACTGAGTAGGTTAGCTATATTTTTGTATTTTTCAAGGACGTAAACCCATAGATTGTGTCACTTTATATAAACAGACCAATGTGACTGATATCGGTATTACTTAGGTTTTAAGACACCATTCTGAGTAGTACCAGTGGCGGCGGATCGTATTTTCGGATGGAGGGGCAAAGAAACCCAGGGGTCCCCCTCGGCAAAAGGGCTCCCTCCTACGGCCAAAGGCCCCCCCCCCCCCCGCCCCGCCCCCCCCCCCAAAAAAAAAAATGCCGCGAAATGGTATCTCCTCGGATTTAGGCCACTATGTTTTGCAGGGCCTCTAAATGGTCGCAAAAAAAACGTCGGACAGGCCCATGTTGAAGTTTCAGGCCTTCTGAGGGCCCCTCATGGCCTACCGAGGGTCCCCCTCAAGCCGACTGAGAGCCTTCTGTCGGCCTTAGCATGGGTGGAACTTTATATACTTTCGGGGTTGTAGCTACAACCGCATCCTAAAAAAAATACAACCCCAATTATGAATATTACAACCCCAACATTGCCAGTAAATGCATAAGTAAATAAATACTGCGAACGGTACGCAAAATCACCGAAGGATTTGTTAAATAACAATAATAACCAGTATGGCACCGTAGTTGGCGATGAACGAGCGAGCGCGAAGGAAATGTATGGTGAGGTTGGTATGCGCAGTGCGCACGCATACGGGTGCTGTTTTCCTAGTACTGCTGCCTGACACCACACCAAATTTCAACCCGATCGGGCAAGTAGTTTCTGAGATACAAAAAGGGGTGCGCACTTGCGCACGTGCAGAGGCACCCCTTGTGGGAGGCCTGACTGTGCACGTGCAGAGGCATGACTTGTGGGAAGGCGGCGGCTGAGGGGACCCTAAACACATACCAAATTTGTACGCAATCGGCCCAGCCGTTGCGGAGTTTTTGCGAGCAGGCACTTTTCAACACCCCTCACGCGGAACGCGCCACGCGCAGTGATAGTCACCCACAAGAGTCGGCTCTGGTCTCAAACAGGGATATAGGGTGGATGAGGCTACTCAGCAAAGAAGCCCGCTTGTCAAACGGACGTACGGTTACATTATATGAGCTTCTGAAAAGCGTCGCCACGGGCCGGGCCCGGCCGCTCATATTCCGATTTTACCCTACTTCACGGAAGGACGAGCGACCTCGAACGCGCTCGCACGTAATCACCGATGCATTGATGGCTCCCATATGACTCATATGACGTCCTGGTGTTATCCCGCCTTTACCGGAGAGTGATTCCCAGTTTGATTGAAAATCAGTAATTTGATCCATATATTCGTTTCGAAGGCAGGAGGAACGTGCATTACATGTTCTTTGGAACGCGAAATGCAAGGTAGAACTGTATAGAGGTATAGAGTTTTATTAACACGCGCCCTGGAGGGCCTCTGAAAAATACACGCACTGGAGGGGGGGGGGGGGAGATACAGGCCCGATAAGAAATACAATAACGAAAATTGTAGGGTGGAGAGGTTATGTGGGGAACTCTGTTTTGATATAATTCCTCCTTATCCGCTCTTTCCAAGTAGGTACCAGCAAGTCAAAATTCAACCGAAGCGCAGTACTGGCTGCGTACTTCGCGAATGTGCGATCGATTTTAGAATATTGCAGCGTGGTCTGGGCGGGGGCGGCCAACTCCCACAAGGTGCGGGTCGATCGAGTGCAGCACAAGTTCCTCATTTGGCTGCTAGCTCACACTTCCTCCGGACAAACGAATGATCTTTCTTATGGTAGCCTTCTGCTCCATTTCAAAATTCCATCTTTAGCACAACGCAGAGTGCAGCATGACATGCTCTTCCTGAGGAACATTATGCGGGGGAGAGTGGATTCTCAGGTTCTGCTCAACTCTTTTCTTCTGCACGTGCCGCCTCGATCGACCCGCACCCTCACCCTGTTCGCCGTGCCTCGAGCTCGAGTCAGAACTATCGAATCAGGGATGTTCTGCAGGATCCCTAAAGCCATGAATGTTTTCTTGGCCAGTCATTTGAACGTAGACATCTTTCATGACAGTTTTGGCGTTTTTAGAGCTCTCGTGATCAGGTACGTTTTAACCGCATAGTCATCATCACTTCGTTCATCATGTCATTCATCTTCTACTTTTATAACGACTTTAGGCTGTGATATATGCGTTGTGTTTCATGTCTTTTATCTTTTTGACTTCGCCTGTCAGTGGAGTATGACTCTGTTGGCGATGAAAGCAAATAAACAAATCAACAAAAATTCCATGACCCTAGGTTAATATCCCCAAGGTCAAATGAGGTCAAATATGCTAAGATTGTATTGTTATGCGCTCCTTGGCGTGACATTGTTATGAAACGCAGTGATTGCGTGCATATGTATAAGTATTAAGTATATTGTATGTACTCCAAAATGGGCTTAAATGATTTGTTGGAGAGTCTAATGATACAATAGGGATGATAGAAGTTGCATTTGACCTCACACCATTTACATACCAGTAAGGCGCCGTAGTTGGCGATGAACGAGCGAGCTCGAAGGAAATGTATGGGGAATTTCAACTCGATCGGGCTAGTAATTTCTGAGATAAAAAAGGTTGCACGTGCGCACGTACAGAGACACCCCACCCCTGACTTGTGGAAAAGTGGCGGCTGAGAAGTCCCTAACCACACACCAAATTTTGAACACAATCGGCTCAGCCGTTCCTGATATATAGAATAGGGGTGTGCGCGTACGCACGCGCAGACGTACCTCACCCCTGACTTGTGGGAAAGTGGCGGCTGAGGAGTCTCTAACCACAAACCAAATTTGCATACAATCTGCCCAGCCGTTGCGGAGTTTTTGCGAGATAAAAAATATCAACACCCCTCACGCGGCACGCGCCACGCGCAGTGGTAGTCAGTAGTCACCCACGTGAGTCGGCACTGGTCTCACACATGGTAAGTTGGATAGGGCTGCTCAGCAAAGAAGACCGCTTGTCAATCGGACGTGCGGTTGCAGAGATATGAGCTTCTCAAAAGCGTCGCCACGGGCGAGGTCGGGTCGGGTCGGGTCGGGTCGGGTCGGGTCGGGTCGGGTCGGGTCGGGTCGGGTCGGGTCGGGTCGGGTCGGGCCGCTCATATAAGTTTTTTTCCCTTACACCACGGAAGAACGAGCGAGCGCTTCGCGCTCGCTCGTAACAAAACAATTAATACATAGGAGCACAGAAAACGGAAAACTTTAAAATGTTAGTCACGCACTGGCGGATTCAGGGGGGGGGGGGGGCGGCAGGGACAAAATCTCCCCCTTCCCAAGCTCGACAGGGGCGGCAATAGAAATTAGCCCCCCTCAAAATTAACCTCACTGGCGTTCAAAAATGGGTACTGCCTGCGAAAAAAAAATAACTTCCTGTGAAAGAAAGAAATCTTGTTTTTGCCTCGCTCGTGTTTCCTCTTATTTGGTAGCATGTTGTTAGCAGTATGGATATGGAAAGTGGCGCGTCTGACGCTATTTTGGAGTGATTCACAACCAACGTAAGTTATAATTTTACACTCAGCGCGCGTCGCAGCCTTTGGTCTCCTGCTGCCTGCTGGATGGCAGCGCATGAGCGCGTAAGTGAATTTCCTTGTATAGGTACAAGGAAATTCGTTTTTGTAAGGTCACGATGGAGGTCAATCTTATTCCTATCCCTACCGCTACCAAAAATGCTAGCAAATGGAGGAAACACGAATAAGGCAAAACAAAATATATTTACTTCGCAAGAAGTTATTTTTTTTCGCATGCAGTACCCATTTTCATCGCCAGTTTCAGCGGATTTCGGGTGGGGCTAGGTAGGTTGTATGGAATTACTGGCGGATCCAAAGGGGGCGGCATGGGCAAAAGCCCCCCCCCCCCCCACACACACACACACACATTCTAAGCACGACAGGGACGGCAATATAAATTAGCCCCACCCGAAATCCGCTGAAACTGGCGATGAAAATGGGTACTGCATGCGAAAAAATATATTCTTGCGAAATAAATATATTTTGTTTGGCCTTATTCGTGTTTCCATTGTGGTAGCGGTAGGGATAGGAAAAGTGGCGCATCTGACGCTATTTTGGAGTGATTCACAACCAACGTAAGTTATAATTGTACACGCAGCGTCGCAGCTGCCTGCAGTCTCCTGCTGCCTGCTGGGTGGCAGAAGAGGGCGTGAGTGAATTTCCTTACATAAGTACCTATGTTGTGTGGAATGCGTCTACTAGTATTAAGTAGGGTGATTAGGTTCAGTTAAAAACTCACAATGTTCTTCTTTTTGTAGCTGGGACATTCCACGACAAATCGACAAACAAAGTGCAAAATCACACCGTCATGTCACCGATTATGGCCAAAATTGATATATGAGGTAAACTGGGGCACTTAAGTTATCTGTGAA
>JAXIVJ010000846.1:35000-173864 GCA_036785665.1 Chirona hameri
CTGCAGATTGTCGTGCGCGCGACTCTTTCTCTCATTGCGTTGCTGTTGATCCGAACATCCAGTTACTGTATGGTCTGCACGTGCAGAATGTACAGCGATCTTTCCGTATAGCCAATCAGTAACGGATTGATGATTGGATGTTGGATAGTTGGGAACTTGGGATAGTTCATGTATAGCTCGCGTTTCACTCAGTCATCTGTAACTGTTTGTGAAAATCAAACAGATAATAAAACCTATGTTAATTTTATGGTGTTTAACTATTTTCAATTTTGCACATTTTTCGTTTATGTTTTTTTAGTCGCTTTTACTCTACCCCTCCCCCCGGTCGCCGACTCAATTACAACCCCAACGAAAAACGAAAAGTTCCGCCTCTGGGCCTTAGAAGACCCCTCAGGCTGGCTGGGGGCACACCGGGGCCCTGGGCCATTGTTTCGGTCAAAAAGAAAAATCGAACCAACTTCTTGGAGGGTCCCTCTTACAAATTTATGGGGGAGGTAAAATCTTATGTTTGCCCCCCCCCCCCCCCCACTTCTTGAGTGGGCTGGCAGCTGCCCCCTCTGCCCCCCCCCCCACCCCTTATCCGCCGCCACTGAGTAGTACCTAATGCTATACTGGTCCTGTGCTGTGGGTCTGTGGCTTGCACTAATGAACACAAATTGCCAAGTGTCTAGTAATTACTATAAAATCAATGATACTAATGTGACTTATGAGTTACAGGACATAGCCTTTTTGCGCCGCCGGGGCATAGGCGTAACCACCTTCCGAAAGTAGGTGGGGACGGAGGCACTTTGAAGTCGATTCTTTCCATGCAAGGCCCCCAGACGTAATGTTAAAATCCGAAAATGTTACTGGGGACTGATCCCCAGTGACCCCAGTGGTGGTTACGCGCCTGCGTCGGGGTGCAGCAACGACTGACATGCCAGAAAAGTTGATCAAGATCACGATTCAGATCCTATACCATTTCATAAATTTCCCAAAGATTCATCTATAAGAAAAGTATAGGGGGCGCTAGGGAGCCCCAAGCCCCCCCCCCCCCCCCCCCCCCCCCTGAGCCCGGGTCGCGCCCATGTCGCGCCCGCCAAGCGCGCGTAGGGCGCAACTTTTTGTATGTCGCCGAAATCTTGGATCCGCGCGCTGCTGACCGAAATCTTGGATCCGTGCCTGTACTATGTCACGAGAAGGAATAACAATGCCAAACAAATCCAATATATTTGATGAGGTTTTATGTCTCCCTAGGAAATTAATTGCGATACATTCACATTCTCAACGCCGGGTAATGGCATCAAAATACACTTATCATCGTTTCGAGCGGCGGTCGGCCGTACCTAATCGTTGAACTTTGCGCACATATAACAACAAATATTGGTCTGCTTGCAATTTTTTCAGCTGCTTCCGGCAGAGCGGTTGATTTGTGACAGATTACATAATCTAAGTTTTGCAATCAACCGGTAAACAAAGAAACTAAGCGTGATCTAAGCTTCAGGCACCAGCGCACTAATGTTGTGTACGGCGGCCGGCCGGCCGCGTACACACCGCGTACACCGGCCTTCTACGTCACAGCGACTCCGGGGTCGCGGCTACTAAATTAGTGTTTGTCACCACTTTTTCGGCCGGAGTGTTCTACCTGGTTTATACAGCCTTGAATTGGATCAACATGGATCAAACTCAGAACGACACCATTTTTAATTTTTGGACCACGCCGGATCGCATGGTGAAAGAAATCGCTCAGATCGGTCCCATAGGTTCGCAGCATGGGCTCGTCGGCAACGGTTTTCGGTGGGTTTGGTCCAATTTGGTCCATTTAGAGTAGACCAATATGTATAAAATCCCAAATGGCACCGTTTTGGACCACGCCAGATCGAATGGTGGAGAAATCTCCCCGATCGGTCCCATAGTTTCGAAGCATGGGCTCGTCGGCAAGGGTTTTTGGTGGTTTTAGTCCAATTTGATCCACTTGGAGTGGACCAATCTGAATAAAATCCAAAACGGCACCGTTTTGGACCATGCCGGATTGTATGGTGAAGAAATCGCCGAGATCGGAAAATAGTTTCGGAGCATGGACTCGTCGGCAAATTTGCACTAAAAGTTTTGGTCCAATTTGGTCCACGAGAGTGGACCAATCTGTATCAAATCCAAAACGGCACCGTTTTGGACCACGCCGGATCAAATGGTGAAGCAATCTCCCAGATCGGTCCCATAGTTTGGGAGCATAGGCTCGTCGCCAACGTTTTTCGTTGGTTTTGGTCCAATTTGGTCCACTTAGAGTGGACCAATCTGAATAAAATCAAAATAGGCACCGTTTCAGAATACTCTGAATCGAATGGTGAAAAAATCGCCCAGATCGGTCCCATATATGGGAGCATGGGCTCGTCAGCAAATTTGCACTAACAGTTTTTGTCCAATTTGGTACATTTAGGGTGGACCAAACTGTATAAAATCCAAAACGGCACCGTTTCAGACCACTCTAAATCGAATGGTGGAAAAATCGCCCAGATCGGTCCAGTAGTTTCGGACCATGGGCTCGTCTGCTAATCTGGTCGGTTTTGTAGACCCCGGTACCGTTTGCTTTCAGGCGTGCCCCAGCCCTGCTAAAGATGGGTGTTATGATTGGCTTAGAACAAATATGTTAATAATGTTTACAACGTTACGAAAAATACTTAAGCATAACTCATATAACTTTGTAAATATATTTATCTCCCGGTGCTCAGAATGCCGTCAGAATAATCAAATAGGTGTCTGTAGCAGCTACAGTAAAACGATGAATATTAAGACCTGAGAGTCGGGCTGAGACCTCTTAGGCAGGCTCATGAGTGTCGTTTTCTATAGGTCTGGTAGGGCCCTACCAATAACGTCACATTTTAACATTAGGCCTATGGCGTTGCATCATGGTAAGATTAGAGACTGGTTATTGATTCGACACTGATTGAATCGATTGGAATCGTTCAATCAAAATTCCTTGAATACAAAAATAATTGATTCACCACCAGATCTTTTGATTCATGAATCGTCATTGAATCAAACCCCACATCAAATCAATGCTGATTGAATCAAAACATTTAACGATTCTTAACGATTCAAGTACACTGGTAAATTGTGCAAATACATGCAGTCCCAGTGGCTACATTCATTTATACTGAAATAGTATTGCTACAATGTTTTAATGATCATATATATGTATGTTTCCATATTTATTGATTTTACATAAATTCACCACATATATTTAAATGTTGAATCGAACGTGAATCGATTCAAATATTTGTTTTGATTATTTGAATCGGAAAGAATCAATTCTCAAAATTGTATCCATAAATCGAACGGTGATTGTATCAGTCTGAGGCCAATTTCACAAAGCAAAAAAGTTTGTAATTACAAAGAATTTCTTTGTTATTACAAATAATTTTTACACATGTTTGTAGTTTGGATTTCACAAAACCCCAGGACAGTAAATCTCAATTTACTATTTATAAACTAGTTTGCAAAGATATTGTTTGTAAAAATGTTTGCAATTGCACATGTTCTATTTCTCACAGGTTGACGGAAGCGAGGAAATGTTTGCAATTACAAACTTGTAATTCCAGTGGGTCAGGGGTTCTGAATTTCAGAAACTGCATTGATAGTTGACATTGTTTGACTGTTCAGGTTATTTTCTTGGTGAGGTTGTTACGTTGCCGAGGTTTTTAGGGTAATGGTTTAGTTATACATAGGTATAGCTGCCCAAAACAAGTTATTTCCCCGAGAGATTCGAACAGGGAGCTCCAGCTTTGAAGTCCAGTCACAGTGCATTGTCACAGTCCTACCGATTGCGCTGTAAGGGGCGCCTCCGCGCGGAGAAACCGCATGGCGATAGAATTGCAGCGGTTAACGATGTCTTGTGCAATGTACAGTGAACCTTCACCCTTTACGAAGTAAGAAATCGGCTAGGTTAGGTGAAAAAATGGTCGAGAAATTCAACGATCTTTCTTTTAAGAGTAGTTCTGTTGTTATGCTCCGCCACCCGGTGAATGGCCAAATTCTGTTTACTCTAATTGCTTACCAAGATGTATTTGTACTATCAGAGTTTGCATTCCGATGAAATGTTAAATCAAAGATAATTCTCCCTATAACTAATTTTATATTGAATTAAAAAATAAACCACAATGTAAATATTTGTTAAATTAATTTGTTAAAGGGAAATAATGACCTTTTGATTTTGTTAGCAACAATTTCTTAGGCTACCGCTATGGTTTTACAATTATTTTATTTAAATTTAAGAGTAAAATAAAATTATTCCCAAATTCGAAGTTGTAAGTTTGGGAAAAATACAAAACAAGTACCTTGTGTACTTCATGAAGGTCATTGACAAATTCGCCCTTCCCTACCATTGTTTACATCGATTGCGGCATTTTTGGAGGCTCTGTGACATTTCCGATCAAACTGAGCGCTGCTCGGACACACGCTAGTAGCGCTTTCGTTCTCCATGGCAACCAGGCGTCAGCCAATCAAAAGCCAGAAAGGGAATACGTTCTGGCTTTTCATTGGCTCACGCCTGGTTGCCATGGAGAACGAAAGCGCTACTAGCAACAACTCGCCACAATGGTTAAGTGCGCCGAGAAGCATGACAATGCTTTGTAAACAAATCGCCAACGCTAAATAGGTCGCCGTCGATGTGCATCGATGAGCTTCCGATTTAATTGCCAGTTTTGTGTTATTGTTTGTTAGTTTTTTGGGGAAAAATTATTATTTTTCATGATAATATAAAGCATAGTGTTATATACAGCCACAGACAAATTATACAATACTCCTAATGTTGAAAACAAATGAATTGATTTTCAAAAGTTGAGGGTCGCAACCACTAACTATGCCGCCGTTGATGTGCATCGATGAGCTTCCGATTTTATTGCCACTTTTTCCAATCGCTGTTAGTTTTAGAAGATCGCCGGGCATATAATCACAACAAGCAGAACGCACAATATATTTTCCACGCCATTGCGTAAAAAACAATACGGGAAAAGCCCGCAGTTTGATGAGGACCAAAAGTACTTGCAAGTACCGGTCGTTAGAAGTGTGGAACGCTTATCAACTTTAACTTGAAATATCTTTCTGTAGGAAAGTTTTCATGCAAAATGTGATGAATTTACAATATATTTTGGTCTCGTCTGGCGATTTCAAGTGCTAACTCCATTTTTGTGGAAAAAGGTCATTATTTCCCTTTAACAATCATATTATTTACCATTAGCATCAAGCTTAAAGGAAATAGTTCACCTTGGAAATTTTTTACCCAACACGATTTGATTATATTTTTGAATACAATTATTTTTATATTGTCAAACATGGCCTTATATCGCGCCGATTCAGGACAGAAGCCCGTACATTTGTATTGTTTATCAAAACTATATGCATACTCTCTGAGTCAGAGTCCTGACGTCACGCGAATGTAAACAATGGTTCAGCCAATCAGATTCGAAAGTAGTCGCGTAAAGATATACTCGCATTGGAGATGTGCCAACCGGCGGCCGGCGATCGCTTGCCAGCACCAGCTGCAAGCTGATTGACTGATGGTATAGCCTCTGCCCGGGCTAAAACCAGTACAACATTTTTTCGCCAGCACCGCATTCCTTCACCAAAAACTCAAATATATTCGGCTGGAGAGTCTTTTCAGTCAAGAAAACTTGCAGATAGGGGTTTCCCAACACGGGCTACAAAACTGCTATCTCAGTTTAAAACTAATGTTGAAGGTGAACTATTTCCTTTAATACAAACGTTCTTGATTTCAAGGCTTCTGCTGTACTAACATTTGTGTTTACAATTTTATTTACAATCGGTAATTCAGAGGTGGTGAATGTTCGTGAAATGTCTTTTTGTGAGGTTTGCAATATTTTATTGCGTTTGTAATCGCAAACATGTGTAATTACTAACTTCTTTGTGAAATAGGCCTCAGATTCCAAAATGAATCATGATCGAATCGTTAAAAAAAAAGAGTCGTATCAATAACCAGTCTGGGTAAGAATGACCTTAAAATCTCTAAAGTTAGCATTGGGGCCCTACCAATCATTTTGAGAAAACGATGCCCCTGCGCTGAAGCAGTATTAGCTGTAGCTGCCTAATTTTGACGGCCAATAACTCAGAGACTAAAGAAGCAATGTTGATAAACTTTTGTTTTGTTTGGGATCAGGATTAGTCAAAGAACAATTTGGTAATCTCGAATTTTCGATTTTCATTTTTTTTTCTCACGTGACCACCTACATTTTGCGCCGTGACCTTGACCTGTTGGAAACTGAAATTACAATTTTCGTCTGATGACGATTTGAGTTCCATGTCCTTTCGTATAAAAAAGTGGAGCTCGACCTGTAAAAACTACTTTTGAGCCTTGCAATGCTGACACAATACGCTATTTGGGTACGTTACGTTGTATTGACCTGGCAGGTCATATGGCGACCTGATGTCGGTGTAACAGGCACCAACCGAGAGGTTTTGTAGTCAGGAGTCACGCTGGACCTTGTTTCGAAAGCGTATGTCAAGTAGATGCGAAGTTATCGACAGATAGGTGCCCGAACAGCGTATTATGTCAGCATTGCAAGGCTCAAGAATAGTTTTTACAGGTCGAACCCCACTTTTTTATATTTTTTATACGAAAGGACATCAACGAAGCTCACATCGTCATCAGACAAAAATGTGTATTTCAGTTTCCAACAGGTCAAGGTAACGGCGCAAAAAGTAGGTCACGAGGTCACGTGAAAACAAAAGCAAATAGAAAATCCGTGATTGCCAAATTGTTCTTTGACTAATCCTGATTCAAACAATTTGTTTTGGTCAAAATCGCTTCTTTAGTCTCGGAGTTATTGGTCGTTAAAATTAGGCCTGCATAGTGACCTTTGGAAAATTCGGAAGACCGTATCTTGGAAAATATTTTTGGGTGATTGTTTTGGTCACCACCAATGAACCTTGAAACCCCCAATGCACAAGTTTTCACGAAAATTTAAAATGATCGGACAGCAAATTTGAAAATTTTGGTTGTCTTACTGTGAAACGGATATGGAAAATGCAGGCATTTTTATATGCATGCAAAAGCGCAAGCCGAAGCTTAGCGATGCGAAAATTTGCCATCGCTTAGCAATGCGATTGCGAAAAGTTTAATACGCAGTCTTGAAGACGAAAAAATACAGGGCGTTGCTGCTTTATAGGGACACTCCCACCTTCCCAAAAGTTGTCAAATGTACGCCGTTTGTGGTGCAAAATATAAAGTAATTGCTGCCGAACACGATTATGACATTTGTTTCGCGCAAACAGTGCTCAATTTCATAAAAAGTTAAGTTTTAATATTTGGGTTGATGACGTAATATTGAGCTCTAGAGAGCTATACAGAAATCCTTTACGCTGCCAAAGTATGGCACAATTATTTCGAGACAATTCTGGCGCTTTGAATACAAAACAAACCAGTTACCAAGCCATTTGAAACACGCAAATATCTCTAAGGTTTACCTTAAAACAAGTCGACTATCATCACCATTGGGTAAAGAGAGACGACGTCGCTGTCGCTGCTGGCCGTGAGAACCCCAGGCCGCCGACCGTGTGCGCCGCTGGCTTCGAGCTCAGGCCGGCCACTTTGCCTGAACTATCCCGCTGCATCCAGCAGATGAGTGCGTCGCGCGCGGTCGGGCTGGACGAGGTGCCGCTATTTGCGGTCCGCGAGTGCTTCGCAGTTGTGGGTCCGCATCTGCTGCGCCTGGTTAACCTGTCGCTGTTGGTGAAGGTGTTCCCGAGGCAGTGGAAAACCGCATGTGTCGTGCCCATACCCAAGACCGGTGACCCTCAGATACCCTCTAACAATAGGCCAATATCGCTACTTAGCGCGCTATCAAAGATATTGGAGAAGGATGTATGTAGTCAGCTGACAGTATATTTGAACTCGGCCAACCTACTTAGCCCATCCCAGTACGCGTATAAACAAGGACACTCCACTGAGGATGCCGTGCTCGGTGCTGTCGAGCGCCTTGCTCTAAACATCGACAGAGGTCTTGTATCGTCGGTAACGACGTATGATCTTTCAAAGGCGTTCGACAGCGTCGACCACGACGTTCTCCTGAGTAAGATGGCATGGCATGGCATCGACACTGCGTGGTTCCGCAGCTACCTGAGTGACCGTGCCCAGGTAGTGAGAGGTGGGCAGCTGACTTTGCCGATGTCGTGCGGCGTGCCCCAGGGCTCGATCGTTGGACCAATCCTCTTCATCTTATTCACAAACGACATGTCTGGACATTTAACCCATGGTCACCTCATCTCATACGCGGATGACACCGTCCACCTGGACTGCGCGCCCTCTGACAAACCCGGGCTAGATGCCCTGAAAAACAGACTGGAACTCACTCTTCTCGAACTTCAAGCATGGTTCGGGGCAAACTCTCTCAAAATCAATGAAAAGAAAACTGACTTTCTCCTTGTTGGCTCCAAGCATAATCTGAAAAAAGCATCAGACTTCCACTTCGAAATTGATGACACGACCATTAAACCTTCAAAGAAATTAAAAATCCTAGGCGTCGTTCTAGAACCCTGTCTGTCATGGGACGCGCATGTCTCCGGTGTGGTCTCAAAATGCAACGGAATCCTCGTCTCACTCTACAGATTTCGGCACTACTTTTCCTGCGAAGTCCTCAAAATTATCGTACAGACGTATGTTTTCCCACACATCCACTACTGTCTCTGCGTGTGGGACGGAGCGGCCAAGGGTCAACTATACAAAATTCAAAAAGTAATCAACTTCGCCGCCCGAGTAATCACTGGAACCAAAAAACATCTCCACATCTCTCCGGCCTTAAATTCCCTAGGATGGATAAGGATCGAGGCCATGGTGGCTCTCCATGACCTTGTTAAAGTGTTCAAGGCGCTGAAGGAAGAGGGTGTGCCCGCCAACATCCGCGCGCTCTTTACCCCCCGCGCTGCTGTGTCGACCCGCGAGACTCGCGCCTCTGACCGCGGATCCCTGCAGCTCCGAAAATGCCGTCTGTCAGCTACGCAGAGCGTATTCTCTTACCGAGCCGCGGCTGCCTGGAACGGCCTGTCCCCTGATATCAGCGGGATCACCACCCTAGGTACTTTTAAATCTGCTATCTGCGACCTGTGAGTGCTCACTGTGTATGTGTCTTACTGTTTTCCCCTGCATTATTTACTTGTATTGTCTTTTACCTCGACGTATTGGCTTGTACTTGTATTGGCTGTTGCTGTTTTTTTTTGCATAGCCTGTGCCGCATCCTGTTGAAGTGAAACCGTAACACCCACCCCGTGGAAGTTTTTTTTTAATACACTGAGAATCGGCTTTAAACCCCTATTCAAATACACGTGGGGTTTATTTGTTACAATTGTCAAGACCAAGCTCGAATTTCTTTTCGAATAGACCTATGTGGTTGTTTTAACTGCTACCCTACTTAATTTCAAAGCAAATCCAACAACATGGCTATCTCAACTCAAAACTAATGTTAAGGTGGGAATGTCCCTTTAACGAAAGAATGGGCAAGTTTCACGTTTTCTTCTTAAAATTAACAAAAATAAATTACATATACTAAACTTCAGTCATGTTATCGAAAGATGCATAGTTGCAGTAAAAACAAGTTAACCCTCCATTGACTGGGGTCTCAGCCGAACGCCATTGACTGGGTGGGGGTGGGGGGGGGGGGGGGGGGGGGCGTTAAACGTCCCCTGGTTATCTTCCGAACCAATTATCCTAGCGAGATGCACAAGGTGGCATTCGAAATCTCAATGAAACACATCTAAAGCATACTCGAACATTTCAAATTGAGGTAACATGTCCGGTCACGGTCAGATCAAAGGTAAACATCGAGGTATTGGAGTGTAGGGCCATACATACTTTCTATCCAAAACCTTCGATTGCGACCATGATCACCCAAAGTACTTTCAAAGGTGTATGTACACATCCCACATGGGCTAAAGTGAGATTGTTGGCAAAGGTCAGGTCACAAAAGGTCACTATGCACAAAATATCTACGAAATTCATGCAAAATGTGATGATGATGATTTGGGTTTAAGGGCACCGCAGCTACAATGCTATATGGCGCCCACGCAAAATATGTTTAATGGGTTATTTTACACGTATAATTCGATATTGAATTATTGTACCACCTGACTTCATTTACGTGAAGTTAGTGTCACGCTCAGGTCACAAGGTCAAAATTCGAAATTGATCAATATAAATAAAAAGGGCATGTTTCTGGGCCAGTTTTACCTCAAATGCAGTGATGAAATTAATTTATTCGTAGCTGGTTATTAAAAACCAAAAAACGTAATCTAAAAAAATGCATCACGACTCACGAGTTACCCATACTTTAGAAGCCATGTCAGTCAAAAATGGTGATAGTTTTGAAATTTGGTATGTTAATTGCCCATATGATTACACATATTCCGTTTTTGTAATGTCTTTGAGAAGAAAAAAATGTGTTGGCAATTTAAAAAAGTTGTTTTGAATTTTTGGGGGTCAAAAACCAATATTTTCAAAAATCCGAGATAACCATTTTGTAGCCCTTGACATTTGCTATCTTTTGACGTTTGTTTATTGCATTGTGCTCAAAATATGGTATTTGCACGGTTTGTTAAATTTTAGCTGAATTTTTCGTCAAACTCGTGTGTAGTGACGTCACTAAATTAGCTATATCTCGAAATTTTGTGGACGAAATTGGTTTATTTTCGCACAAAAGACGTAAAATTGATGCAGAAGGTAACCGAAGTTTCACGTTGATCACGCTGTTTTTTTAAGATATTGCGAAAGTTCATCAGGGTACGTTAAATGCCACCCAGTCAATGGCGGGTTAACAAACTGCAAAAATCCATTGTTAAAAATGTTCTTGATGCGCAAACGGTCGTGACGTCATACAATGTTTGTCCCAATCTGGCCACGGTTGATCATCTG
Source organism: Chirona hameri (assembly GCA_036785665.1). Lineage (NCBI taxonomy): Eukaryota > Metazoa > Arthropoda > Thecostraca > Balanomorpha > Balanidae > Chirona > Chirona hameri. The sequence goes on from JAXIVJ010000846.1 coordinate 45,895, forward strand.
CCGTAACCATGTTCTCAGAGGCATATTTTGGCAACTACCCAATGGATGTGTTTCGAAATTTGCGCACAAAAACGTTGGTATGTTAAAAGTGTCATATTTAGGTTTTGAAATTCTCAGATGTCGAGTTCATGAGCAGCCCGTGCCAGGCACGTAGCCAGTATTTCGTCAAGGGGGGGGGGCGACGCCTCGAAAGGGAAGGGCCCCTTCCCGAGCGTTGAAAGGGCCCCCTTCCCAAGCGTTGAAAGGGCCAAACAAAACGGATGAAAAGCGCGTTACAAGGATGGAAATCCAGTATGACAGGTATGGCATGGGCCATACCAATTTTTAGGAGCTGGGGTTAGCAAACTGCCATATCAACTTTAGAACCAGCGACACCAATTTGGAATTAGTTATGCCAACTTGCAATATTTTTAAGCTCAAGACCTGGAACTCTTAAAGGGATTATACGTTTTTTTTTCCCCAGAATAATTGAGTTAAATAGTAAAACGAACTTATAAAGGTGGTAGAAGTCCCACGGTAGCCACATTTTTCTGGAAATTACCTCTTCTGCACGTAAGGACATTCCAAAGTGCGCGGTGATGCCACTGCGTATTTTCTGCAGGACTGGCTGAGGCAGAGCCAGTCATCTCTTTTATGCTAATAAAAACACCTCACGTATGGCATATTTCCGGTAAAATAAGCAATATTTGAAAGAAAATAACTTGTTTTGTTCCAACGACAGCAGCAGTTACCTAGTTTTCCCATAAAATTCTATATTTTTCATGAATTTTCATGCCAAAAAATGAATACGCCACCACCAAATTCTCAACGCTAAAGACCAGAGAAAAGAAAACCACAAAAACACAAAACCTCAACGAACAGTGTGTAGTAATACAAAGTCCCGTCAGTTTTGAATTGCATAATAATGTTGTGATCCAGTGTAGGACTTGCAGATAATTCAAAAAATTCAAAACTCTAAAATTGATCTTAAGATAAAAGTGGTGGACAGTAGTGCCGATCAAGTACTCGTTATCTGATACTAGTCTCGAAAAACGCCCAAGTTGTAACGCTGATAATTTCTGAAATAATGGACTAAATGAGCATTGAGGTCCCTGCTATATGTCTTAAACGTGTTTAAAGCTCATACAACTGCAAAAGAGTGCATTTACTTTCAGGACGGAAACCTGTATAATCCCTTTAAACATTGCGCCGCGGAGCGGCGCGAAAATTTTGAGTCTTATGCCCTGGATATGCTTTCTCATCAATGCGTCGCAATGCGTATGGTGCGGACCTCTAAAAATACTATATTGTGCGTTTAAAAGTGCGGTAAAACAGTGCTTAAATTAACTATTTTGGCCAATTATATAGGAAAGTAGCAACATAACACATAAATGCGCGGAGAAAGGGACCGGTTTTTTCTTCTCACCCGCATACAATGCAATTTGTAGTTACATTGCGCCGCGGAGCGGCGCGAAAATTGTGAGTTTTACTCCCTGGACTATTGCATTCTTACTGTTGAAAGGCCCAGGGTCCCTTCAGATCGTCTAGGGGCCCCTCCGACCTTTTCAAAGCCCTTCCGACCTGTTCAGGGACTCACCTGGGATCCGCGAAAAGACATGATGTGGAGTGTGTGATATATATTAAATACAAAGAGGGCTTACTCTAGAAGACAAATTCAAATCGGAGTTTTTGGGTATATTGTAACACCCTGACGAAGGGTGTTACAATATACCCGAAAGCTCCGCTTTTAATATTTTTCTTGTGGAGTAAGTCTTCTTTGTATTTAATCTTCATCTGGGATATCTACGTGCCTTTGGCCCTTCCGGTCTGACCAGGGACTCCTCTGACCTTCCAAGAAGCCCCTCCTGTGTGTCAAGAGGCCCATTCGGCCTGGTCAGAGGTCCTTCCGACCTGGCCAGAGACTGCACTGGCTGCTTTGTCGCCCTGCCGAAATGCTCAGGGGCCCCTCCGACCAGGGGTGTGGTTTCCTATCTCTTTGTGGGTGCCCTGGCACCCACAAAGCTGAAAAGGGCACCCACAATAGTCTTTCGGCACCCACAACAAAGAACATATTTCAAAATGCATAATAATGAAAAACTAAAATAGTTTTTGCAAGATCAGGATTTCAATGATCGTCAGATGATTGGGGAGTAGGTCCAGCATCAGTTTGAAATATTGCCAGCCGTTATGATCGCACTCTTCCTAGCACATAATACATTTTGCCATGACACTAGTTGTCAAAAAAACTGAACATAAACTTATTAAAGCCTCGTTTTATTTTATGCTTGAAGTTGTTCGATGCACAATGCACATGTATTTACTTCAACGTCCATATATTTTTCCAAATAAATCTGTTAAAATCTGGTATTACCATTGCCGATGAAGCCTGAACAGACTAATTTTTTAACAGTATAACTTCGGGCTCAATTTATGTATTTATTTATTATGAGAATACCGGTTATTTGCTCTATTATCATGGTCATGATCAAACTCACTGGAGTTTTCGCCATCGTAGTGATCCAAATTCTCCCACCTTCCCCTATCTACGAAAAACCAGCACCAATGTTTTGTGTTGGCTGCTGGAGGGGGAGGGGGGGGGGGGGGGGAGGGAATAAATTAATTTCAGTTTGGACACCCACAACTATTTTCATTAAACCACACCCCTGCCTCCGACCTGCCCAGGAGCCACTCCAGTCTGGCTAGGGGCCAATTCGGCATGTTCAGAGGCCCCTTCTTACCCGCCCAGGGGTCCTTTCGGTCTGGTCAGGAGCCCCTCCGATCTACACATGGGCCGTTTGAACTTTCCAGGAGCCCTCTGGTCTCCCCAGGGGCCATCTAGCCTTCTAAGGGGCCCTTTCAACCTGGCAAGGAACTGCGCTGGCTGCTTTGTCGCCTTGCGACATGCTCCGAGGGCCCTCCGACCTGCCCTGGGGCCCCTCTGTGCTGACTAGGGGCCCTTTCGGTCTGGCCAGGGGCCCCTCTGACCTGCACAGGGGCCCTTTTAACTTCCCAGGGGTTCTCTGGTCTGTCCAGGGGCCTCCAGCCTGCTCAGGGGCCCTTATGACCTGGCAAGGGACTGCGCTGGCCGCTTTGTCGCCCTACCGACATGCTCAGGAGCCTCTCGACCTGCTCAGGGGCCTCTCGACCTGCTCAGGGGCCCCTCTGTGCTGGCCAGGGGCCCATTCGACGTGTTCAGGGCAGCCTTGGAATTTGGTCCATTTTCTGGACTTTTTGGGTCCAAAGAATTTTGATCTCTTCATATTTGTTCAGGAAATTTGCTCTCTTTTCGCCTGATCTTACCGACATTGTATGTAGTTAAAATATAATTCAATTTTCCTCACAAGGATTTAATATCTATTACATATCAGGATTTTTTACTTTCCAAGTAAAATAATTAAAACAAAAGTGAAAATCTTAACTTGCCTGACAATACAATTTTACTCTCCACCTATGGATTTTTACTCTCCGGGACCAGGTCATGAAATGACAAATCCAACACTGGTTCAGGGGGCCCTCTGACTCGCTCAGGGGGCCCTCTGACTCGCTCAGGGGGCCCTTTCGGTCTGGCCAGGGGCCCCTCTGACATGCACAGGGCTCTTTTGAACGTCCAAGGGGCCCTCTGGTCTTTTAGAGAGGGCCGCGCTTCACGCGGTCGGATCTTTCAGAGAGGGCCGCCCATGATACCGCGCTTCACGCGGTCTTGTCGGCCCTTTTCGGCGCGCGCAGCGCGCCGAAAAGGGTCCTCCCGGCCTCTGGGGGGGGGGGGGGGGGGGGGGCCTTGGCTACGTGCCTGGCCCGCGCCAACGTACAGCCCTGTTTCCCCTTTGGAGCAAGCAGGCAATGCTTGTATACTTCTACGGCCTTGAGGCAATGCATCGCAGTGTCCACCACTGTGCGAACATCAATGTAATGATTGAGCGCGTGCCTTTGGTCAAGCTAAACTTCCATGTATAACGAATATTTCTTTTAAAGATTTTGCGCGTTGGACGACTGAGTCATCAAGTGTGACGTCACAAGATTGTAACCAATCAGAAGCCAACACGTTTAAATTTAGTTATTAGTTTTGTTATGGTATATATACAACTTTTTTGACAAATTACCATCACCATCGTCTTTTTCATGAAAAATCATAGTAAAGGTTTCCAAAAATGATATAGTTGCGTGACATGGAACTTGTCCATTGCCGGCCATTCAATGTTCAGCTCATTTCAATATTCGGCATTCTGAATGGAACATCCTGCTTACCTCTGCCTGTATCGTGACGAATCTCGGAAAGCAGCAGTCAGCGACGGTCATTCTTCTCCACGACGACACCGACCGGTGCAGTTGGTTCGCTTGTTCCCCCTCTCAAGATCAGCGCAATGGCCGGACCGACCGGACGCGGCACGTGTGTTGATCAGCACTGGACACTGCACGCCGACTGTCATTAATGCGGCGCGGCGCCGTGGTGGGGCTGGGAGTTGAGACCTGGGGCCGCCTGCCCGGCCGCCCCCCCCCCCCCCCCGCCCCCCGGGGCCGGGCCGGGCCGCGGGCGTCCAACGGGCCCCACGTGTCGCCCGCTGCCGTAGCGCCACCGACCGACGGCCGCGCCGGCCCCCGGCTGCCGCTATTCAGGGTGATTCGCGGAAACGGCTCCTCTTCACCCGTAAACCCACCCAGCCACCGGCGGAAGGACTGGACGTCTCGGTCAGGACGTCTCGGTCAGGACGTGGACGTCTCGGCCATGCAGACTAGTGATGTCATCCGGTAACCAAAATTTTGGTATACCAAACAAATACCAATACGGAATGAATTGGTCGGTCAGACAACAAATTCTTGGTATTTTATCGGCCAAGCAAGTCAGCGACATACATCAGCCTGACCACGTTTTTCCAGGGATTTGGGCATATTTTGCAGGTTTTCGTAATTTGAAATGAGAATGTGAGGCATTTAATTTGGATTCTGATCATCGATACTATTACTGAGATATGTTTCTCTACAAATGTGCATACATAAGCAGACTTTCGTGTGTCAACCTCTTACAACAATATTGCAAATCTGTCAATAATCGGTCATTTTTTACTCTTTTTTTTGAAAATATCATTTTCGAATTCTCCGTATGCTGTTTGACAACCGTAGTGATTGTCATGGAGTTATCATCAACAATAAAGCTGTTTCTCTGCATTTCCTGTAAGGATTTTATGGCACCCGCTCACAGCGCCATCTATTGAGCAGACTTGCAATTTATGCACTAGATGCAGTTTCCCGGCTGCGGAGGTCTGCAGAGGAGCTTCACAAGCACTGCAATCAGTGGCGATGGATAAGGGGTGGTGGGCAGGGGGAAACTGCCCCCACCACTCAAGAAGTTGGGGGGGGGGGGCAAACATATGATTCCCCCATAAATTTGTAATACGAGAGGCTTCTTGGAAGGTCAGAGGAGTCCCTGGTCGGACAGAACTGGAAGGGCCCAAAGCATGTAGAGCTCCCAAATGAAGATTAAATACAAAGAGGACTTACTCCACAAGAAAAATATTAAAATCGGAGCTTTCGGGTATATTGTAAGACCCTTCGTCAGCGTTTAAGAAGCATTCGGTAACAGGTCATTGCTCGTCTTTAAGACGAGCAATGACATGTTACCGAATGCCTCTTAATCGCTAACGAATGGTGTTACAATATGCCCGCAAGCTCCGATTTTAATTTTTCTTGTAGAGTAAGCCCTCTTTGTATTTAATATATATCACCCACTCCACAAGTCCACATTATGCCTTTTCGCGGATCCCAGATGAGTCTCTGAACAGGTCAGAAGGGCGTTGAAAAGGTCGGAGGGGCCCCTAGACGATCTGAAGGGACCCTGGGCCTTTCAACGGTAAGAATGCAGTTGTCCAGGGAATAAAACTCCAAATTTTTGCGACGCTCCGCGGCGCAATTTAACTACAAATTCAATTATATGCGGATAATACAAAATAACGGGCCGTTTCTCGGTGCATTTATGTGTTATGTTGCTACTTTCCTATATAATTGGGCAAAATAGTTCACTTTAGCACACTTTTACCGCACTTTTAAACGCACAATAACATTTTTAGAGGTCCGCACCATACGCAATGCGACGCATTGGTGAGAATGATGATAAATATCTAGGGCATAAGTCTCAAAATTTTCGCGCCGATCCGCGGCGCAATCTGTTTAAGAGTTCCAGGTCTTGAGCTTAAAAAAATATTCGAAGTTGGTATAGCTGATTCCAAATTGGTGTCGCTGGTTCCAAAGTTGAATGGCAGTTTGCTAACTCCAGCTCCTAAAAGTTGGCATGGCCCATGCCATACCTGTCATACTGCATTTTCCATCCTTGTAACGTGCCTTTTCATAGGTATTGTTTTTGGGAAGGGGCCCTTTCAACGCCCGGGAAGGGGCCTTTCGAGGCGCCCCCCCCCCCCCCCCTGGACGAAATCCTGGCTACGTGCCTAAATTACTCTGTTCCGGTACATAACTATTTGTGTAGTGTCTAGCAAGCCTACGTACTATTGAAAACCAGTAGCGGAACGATTGGTTTCAATTACTGAAAATTTCATTCCTCCGTATTTCGTTACTTTTTTAAAGTTTTATATTTCGATAGCTTTCGGGAACTAGCTTATTTTTGGAAAAATTTCAGTCTCATCTGAATACAAACAAAAAACGAAGATGCATGTAGCGTAGGCGACCTCACGAAAGTATACAAATATTAACTACGCCCCCTTTTTGTTTCAGACTGTTGCTGTGTCGGCGGTAGCTCTCCCAGACCTCCCGCAGCAGTCATCACCGCTGAGCTGCTTCCTGGTCGCAGTGTGTGTGGGTGCGGTGAGTGGCGCCAGAGCTGACATGTTCCATCAACAGCGCGCCGAGCGGCCGATGGCCGCCTACACCAAGGCGCTGGAGCACCGCGACCAGGGCGACAGCCTGCGCTGCCAGCTGACCGCCGAGGCCGACAAGATCCTCAAGTGGAAAGTGTCAGCCGAGATAAGCCGGCAGCAGCAACAAACGCAGCTGCGCGAGGCGCAGGAGCAGCACCAGGCACAGGAGGAGCGTCTGCGCCGGTTGCAGGAGGCGCACGGCGGCGCGCTGGCTGCGCTCCGCCAGCAGCAGCAGCGCAGTGGCGACGTCACCGATCAGCTGCAGGCCACGCGCGCAGTCGGCGCCGTGATCCAGCAGCAGGCGGCCCGGCTGCGCGCTACGCTCGACCAGTGCGATACGGACGCGGCGCGACTGAACGCCGGCCGCCAGGCGCAGACGGAGCGGCTCGACCAGCTGCAGCAGCAGTTTGGCGAGCTGACGCTGCGACACCAGCAGACGGTCGGCCAGCTGCACGACGAGGCGGCTGGCAACGAGTGCGCGCGCCAGCAGCGCGAGCAGGAGTGGGCCGCTGAGCGCGAGCGGACCTCCGCTGCGCTGCGACGTCTCGAGGAGCAGCTGGAGGCCAGCGCTGCCGACGTCGAGCGACTGCGAGCCGAGCAGGCCAAACTGACGGCAGCCATCGAGACGCTGGAGCGAGAAAAACAGCTGGTAGGAGAGGAGATGCACCGCACTGAGACCGAACTGCAACAGCGGAACGACGAGCTGGAGACGTTCACCGATGACTTGGCGCAGAGTCGTACTCAGGTGGAGGCCGCCACTGCTGAGCTGGAGCAGACCCAGACTGAGCTGGCGCAGGCGCGGGAGCGGCTAGTGCAGGCTGCTGAAGAGAAGACCGCTCTGGAGGACAGTCTAGAGCAGAGCCGGAGCGAGACTGTTAAGCTGGAATCCTCCCTGTCTGAAGTGACCAAGGAGCGGACGGACCTGACAGCCCGTCTGGAGGAGGAGACTGCCACGCGAACGCGGACGGAATCTGAGCGGGAGGCGATTCGAGCCAAGCACGCGGCCGCAGAGGAGGCACTCCACGCCGCTCGTGAGCAAGTGGCCATCCTCACTGAGAGCCTGGCCGGCGCGGAGGCCGAGCAGGCGCGGCTCCGGGACGAGATGAGCACGGCCGCTGGCCACCACGAGTTCCACGCGGCGGCGCTCCAGCAGAGCGTCGAAGAGGCGAAGGAGGAGCTGGAGCGAAGACAGACGAAGATCGTCCGCCAGCAGACCGAGCTGGAGACGGCCGCGGAGACAGCCGCTGCGCTGAACCGCACTGTCACCGGGCTGAAACAGGAGCTGGAGCAGCGCGAGGCGAACCTGGAGACCAGCCGCCGCGAGCTGGAGTCAACACGCAGCACCGTGGTGGAGGATCACCAGGCGCACACGCTGGAGCTGCAGGAGCGGGACGAGGCGCTGCAGCAGGCGGCCGCCGCGCGGGCGGAACTAGAGGCGCAGTGCGGCCAGCTGCGGCGGCAGCTGGAGGAGGCTGCCGGCCGCGCCGCCGAGCTGGAGACGGCCCGGGATGAGTTGACGGAGCGACTGACCGCCGAGCAGGAGGCCGGCCGGCAGGCGGCGGCCGAAGCCGAGCGAGAGAACGGCCGTGTTACTGCCCACGCCGAGTACCGTAACCAGGAGATGACGGCTCTTCTGGACCAGTATAAACAGGACACTGAGAGCCACGTGAGCCAGGCTCGCCAAGAGACGAGCGAGGTGGCCGACCGGCTGCAGGCGGCCCAGGCGGAGGCGAAACGTCTGCGCTCGGCACTGGAGCGCGCCAACCGGCGCCACGCCGGCCCACCTGTCTTCGAGAACGACGACTCGTCCACGCAGCTGACCACGCCCAGGTCGGCCGTGCCGACCACGCCTCGACTGAAGACGCCGGGCACGCCCAAGACGCCGGTGCAGCAGCTGCTGCGACCGGAGCAGACGGAGAACATGCCGTCACGCAGCATCCTGCGCGCGCCGCACTCGCCCTGGGCCCGGAAGAGGCGAGTCGTCTTCAACGAGGAAGACGAGGTGCGCTCCCTGGCTAGCTCGATGTCAGAGTCGTTTGCCGTTACTGATGAGTTCCTTGATAGTAAGTTTGCCCGTATACAAGGCGGCCGGCAGCCGGGGGGTGGTGAGAGAGGGACGCCATCTACCCCGGCGGTGTCGGCTGTGGCCCCGCTGCCCCGGACCGCCTCACAGAAAGTCGACAGGGCGGCACGTGCCGCGGAGATCCGGCAGCGCAGCTGGGGGAGGGAGGCTGCTGCCCCGCCGCAGAAGACGCCGAAGAGCAAGCGGGTGTTCAGGAAGCTGCACAATCCTGATGAGCAAAATGCGCAAAGCGTGGCGTTCGATTCGGTGTTTGATTTCAACTGAGGTATGCAGTCAAGAAGAAATGTGCCGTTGGCTGGCAAAAAACGATGATGTTACGATGTGATCAAGATACTAATTATGTTCATAGTTTATCTTCAAGTTGCTGGTATTAACATTGTTCAAGCCATGTTGTTGAGATATGAACCGCGCAGGTCGTTTGAAGGATCACGTTCACGGTGTCATCACCTGTTCCGTTGTTGAGATTTGAGCAGGGCGCCTCTCGCTGTGCGTTTAAACACGCTCGCTGAAACGGCTCGAGCCTTTGTCCGTTCCCGTCGTTCACAACCGAGTGCCAACATTAATAAACACATAACAGCATGCGAGTAGGTCACGATGACTTTCATACACTTCGAATGAGTCCCGTTTATGCTCTGGAACAGGTTATATGAGCCTCTTCAGGTTAATATCTCATTTTACCTTTCAAGCATTTAGAACGTAACATTGTGACGGTGTAACGTAAACATAGGTACACATTTTAAGGATTGCCATTAAAGGAAATAGTTCACCTTCGGAAAATTTTCAGAACGCGATTTTATTATATTTTTTAATACAGTTTCTTTTTTTCTTTTCAAAAATGGTCTTACATCGCGCCAATTCAGGACAGAAGGTCGTAAATTATTAATGTTATGGTGTGCGTTATTGGTCTGCGCATGCTCAGACCAGTGCTGGCACTCAGACGGTACGGTATATCATATATGCGCTGCATTCCTTCACCAAAAAGTCAAATATCTTCGGCTGGAGAGCCTTTTCAGCCAAGAAAAGTTGCAGATAAGGATTTCTCAACACGGGCTACAAAACTGCTATTTCAGTTCAAAATCCCATGTTGAAGGTGAACTATTTCCTTTAAGCGGCGTTAGTCAACGCAAAACGGTAGTTTTCAAAATGCGCCTGTGCAGAAAATTATTTTCAGTCTTACGGACAGATGTTTGCGATCAGACTCACAGTTCAAAGCGCCTTTACTTCACAGCCTACGAGTGGCCGCCACACTTGGGCGTGATACAACTTGTAAATAGTATAGCACACAATCAGGGGATATTTCAATCATTCAGTACGTTTTAAATATGTTTAGTCTGCTGTGAATCGCCAGCTACGCGCATTGTGTGATTGTGTGATTGTGTATTGAGTACCAAACATCAATGTTAAATGGCATTCCTCGGACGGCCTCCACAGAAAATAGCGGTAATTGCTTCTAAGTTTCTTTGACATCAAAGACCAATGCTTACGAAGACACCTTCATGGTGGACTAAGAGGGAACCGCTCAGAATTATGGCAATGATCCGGGATAAGTGGATATAGGCGCATTAACACGAAATCTGGAAAACTGCTGAAGCTGATCCCATTTATACATCTGATGCATCGAACTTTTAAACCCAGTGATCCAGTGTTTCGTATTTACCCGCCATTGACGGGGGGCGTTTACCCCCTCCCCCCCTGAAGAACTTTCGTAATAGCTCAAAAACCAATAGCGCTATGAACGTGAAACTTCGGATACCTTCTTCTACATCGATTTGACGTCTCCTGTGAAAAATAAAGCCATTTCGGCGAAAAATTTCGAGTTATAGCGAATTTAGTGACGTCACTACACACGAGTTTTACACCAAAATCAGCTCAACTTAAAGGAAATAGTTCACCTTCAACATGGGATTTTGAACTGAAATAGCAGTTTTGTAGCCCGTGTTGAGAAATCCTTATCTGCAACTTTTCTTGGCTGAAAAGACTCCAGCCGAAGATATTTGACTTTTTGGCGAAGGAATGCGGCGCATATATGATATACCGTACCGTCTGAGAGTGCCAGCACTGGTTTGAGCATGCGCAGACCAATAACGCACACCATAACATTAATAATTTACGACCTTCTGTCCTGAATTGGCGCGATGTAGGACCATTTTTGAAAAGAAAAAAGAAACTGTATTAAAAAATATAATAAAATCGTGTTCTGAAAATTTTCCGAAGGTGAACTATTTCCTTTAAAGACCGTACAAATGCCATATTATGAGCAAAATGTAATCCAAAAACTTCAAAAGATAGAAAATGGCAAGGGCTACAAGATGGCTATCTCAGATTTGTGAAAATTTTGCTTTTAACCCCCCCCCCCCCCCAAAAAAAAAAAAAATCGGGAAAATGCCCACAAAATCAAGATATCAAAAAACCGGAATATATGTCGGAGAACCACATGGGAAAGTTCCATACCAAATTTCAAACTGATATCACCATTTTTGACTGACTTATGGCATCTAAAGTATGGGTAACTCATGAAGTCATATTTTGAAATTGCGTGGTTTTGTTTTGCTTTTATTGACCAGATACATACAAATAAATGACACCACTGTATTCATGAGACAAAACTGGTCTAGAAACATGCCTTTCGTATTTATATTTATCACTTTCAAATTTTAACCTTCAGTGACCTTCAGTCCTGAACTTGACATTAACTTCACGTACATGAAGTCAGGTAGTAAAATGACTATCACCATATAATTATACGTGGAAAGTAACCCATAAACATGTTTTATGACTCGTAGATATTTTGCGCATAGTAGCCTTTTGTGACCTGACCTTGACCTTTGCCAACAATCTCACTTTAGCTCATGCGAGATGTGTATCATACATTTGGCAGCACTTTGGGTGATCATGGTCGTAATCGAAGGCTTTGGATGGAAAGTATGGCCCATAAACTCAAACGTCAATTTTGACCTTTGACCTGACCGTGACCTGACATTTGAACTCACTTTTACATTTTTGAGTATGCTTTAGATTTCTCTCATTGAGAGCTTTCGATTGCCGCCCTGCGCGTCCCGCTTTGATCATTGGTTCGCAAAATAATCAGGGGGCATTTAACGTACCCCCCCCCCCCCCCCCCCCCCCCCCCCCCAGTCAAGGGTGTTCTGCTGAGACTCCAGTCAATGCCGGTTAAGAAGCAGAATTAACCCAACCACTGATATTTAATCAAAGCCAAAATCGGCTAACCGGCCTTTTTATTATGCTCGTTTCAAATAAAACTCTCGGCATTGAGCCGTTACCGTGAATACCCCAGTAAAGATGCCGACGTCGGCTGGAAGTCGGCCCGATGTCGGATACACGTCGGATCACTGGCGGATCCAGGGGGGGGGGGCGGCAGGGGCAAAATCCACACACCCCCATCCCACGCTCGAGGGGGCGGCAATAGAAATTAGCCCCCTCCAACTCCGCTGAAACTGGCAATGAAAAATGGGTACTGACTGCGAAAAATAACTTTTTGCAAACAAAAAAAAACTTATTTTTTTCCTCGTTCGTGTTCCTCCGTTTTGTAGCATTTTGGTAGCAGGAGGGAAAGTGGCGCGTGCATATTTTGAAATGTCTAATACAAAATCCAGACCCATCATACTTAAGTAGCCATAAGTCAGCCAAAACTAAAGATATTGCTTTGAAATTCGGTTTGGGTATTATCTATACTTCGTTCTCCAAGATATATTCCGGTTTTGAATGCGTGTTGAAATTGTGATTTTGTGGATTTTTGTCTCCTATGTTTTCCCTTCATCAAATCATAAAATATCAAACCATATGAAAACGCGGAATATATATTGGAGAACCAAGTATGGATGATGCCCAAACCAAATGGCAAAGCAATATCTTGAGTGTTTACTGACTTATGGCTCCCTAAGCAGTGGCGCCGCCACTGCCGCCACTGCCAATTTCTGCGTACGGTACGCAGAAATTCACAAAGGACCAGGTCATTGCCTTGAGGGGCGCCACCCGATCGACAGGGGCGCCACATATATTGGCGAAATTTTGCAGGGGGGGGGGGGCGCCTCCTTTCGCACCGTGCGGAAGGAGAGTCATTGGCCGGAGGGGCGCCGTCACTCGCCGGAGGGGCGCCGTCACTAGCCGGAGAGGCGCCGACACTTGCCGGAGGGGCGTGGTCACTGGCCGGAGGGGCGTGGTCACTGGCCGGAGGAGCGCCGTCACTGGTCGGAGGGGCGCTGTCACGGGCCGGAGAGGCGCCGTCTATGGCAGAGGACGCCCTCACTGTGCGGGGGCGCCGTTACCGGCCGCAAGAGTGCCGTCACTGGCCGGGGGAGCGTCCTCACTGGCCGGAGTGGCGCCGTCACTGGCCAGAGGGGCGTCGTAACTGATCGGAGGGGCGCTAGCTTTGCATGGGCGCCTCGGGTCCAAAGGACCAGGTCATGACTGCATGACCTGATACTCGGTACGCCACTGTCTCTAAGTATGATGGGGCTTGACTTTGTATTCGACATTTCCAAATATGCGTTGCGCGTCTGGCGCTATTTTCGATCTGGAGCGATTCCTACAACCATGAACGTAAGTTAAAAAACGTCGCGTTTTGGCAACGAAGTTTATAACGCTGAATAGCGTGCGTGGAACGCATTTCGATAGTATTTGAGGAATTGTGACTGGGACTTGGGTATCGTTGTTTCCCTTTTCCCTGTAAACATGTAGCCAAATAAAATGCACACTTTGTGAATGTGTAGGTAAAGTTAATATTTTTCATTGTCAAGGTTATTTTAAATTACTATAGCTTGGGATGGCTACTTTGGCCTCAGGTTATATCCAGACTCTAGTAATTTCAGGTACCAATTTTAAATCTGACACCCATTTTGTACCATGCTTAGGTACCTATCCCGGTGCATTTTATGGGTGCTATGAGTAGAGGTCTCACAATTTTTAGCATTTCCAATTAGTCAAGATCAGACACAGCATGAACTCAGCTACACAAATGTTTCAAAGCGACAGAAGAGGTAAAATCGGGTTCGTCTGTTTTTACCACTGGCGGATCCAGGGGAGAGAGGGGGGGGGGCATTAGGGGAAAATGCCTCCCACAGGAACATGGCGGGCATTCAATACAAGGATGTCCCCCGCCCCGCGTGTTCCTGCATCGGTTGTAAGAAGTGATAATTAGGAAGCATTCAGGACCCGACACCCCCCACCCCCCGCTCAACGACTTTTCGCGCTGACGATCCGACTCCACCCCCCCCCCCCCGGTCAACAACTTTTCGCTGATAAAGCGGAGCGAAATTTTAGCCCCCCCCCCCCCCCCATTCTCGAACCCCAGATCCGCCAGTGCGTCGGATATGTCCGGGTCCGCATATGCCGAGGTCCAGCCGACATCGGGCCGACGTCGGCATCTCGGCACGGAAAGCAGCTCGGCATGCCGAGGCCAACGTCGGCCCGCTGTTGACCCGACGTGCTCCCGACGTGTGGCCGATGTTACCCCGACATCGGCCCAATGGCGGATCCAGAGGGGGGGGGGACATTAGGGGCAAATGCCCCCTCCACCAGCAACATGGGGGGGGGGGAATTCAATACAAGTATGCCCCCCTCGGGTGTTCCTGCATTGGCTGTAAGAAGTGATAATTAGGAAAACCCTCCCCTCCCCAAAACGAATTTTTGGCCGCTGAGGACCCGACACCACCGCCTCCCCCGGTCAACGACTTTTCACGCTGACGACCCGACCCCGCTCAACGACTTCTTCGCGCACAGACGACCCCCCCCGTCAACAACTCTTCGCTGATAAAACGGAGCGAATGCTCCCCCCCACCCAACTCGAACACTAGATCCGCCAGTGCGTCGGCCCGAGATGCTTTGCTGCGCTCGACCCGCAACAACGTCGGGCCGCCGTCGGGCCGCCGTCGGGCCGCCGTGCTCTCGACGTAAATAGGCAGACAGACGAGGCAATTGAATGCTTGCGTACTTGATTGTTCCTAATTCGGCAATTAATATTGGGCATTAAATTGATTATGTTGGATGATATCATAGGCGTACCCAAGGGGGGGGGGGGGGGCAATTGCCCCACCCTGCAGGTCTGTGCATGCCCCCTTGACCGCATGTGCCCCTTTGGAAATAGGGCCCGAAGTGCCATATTTCGAGAGAGAAAAAATGAATGATTTTGAAAAGGAAAAATGCTGAAAATATGCCCCTTAAAAAAAATATAGTGGTCCAAATCCGATTTTTTTTTTTTTGGTGGGGGTACCTTATGCCCCCTGATCACAAATTAGTGAATCCTGGAGTGAATCCTGGGTACGCCACTGGATGATAATGACCGAATACACATAAGAACTAAAGAAACAGACATCAAAACCGTACACCGGTCCTGCTCCAGCACCGCACCGCGTGCGAGCCATAGACTGGTTATTGATTCAACTTTTTGGGAACGATTCGTTCATGACTCATTTTGGAATCTGAATGATTCAATCGTTGTTCGATTCACGGATACAAGTTTGAGAATTGATTCTTCCCTATTCAAAGAATCAAAACAAATATTTTAATCGATACACGTTTGATTCAACATTTAAATATATGTGGTGAATTTATGTCAAATCAATAAAAATGGAAACATGCATATATATGATCATTAAAACATTGTTACAGCAATACTGTTTCAGTATAAATGCATGTAGCCACTGTAACTGCATGTATTTGCACAATTTACCAGTGTACATGAATTGTTAAGAATCGTTAAATCTTTTGATTCAATCAACCTTGGTTTGATGTGGGTTTTGATTCGACCCCACTTCATGAATCAAAAGATCTGGTGGTGAATCAATAATTTTTTGATTCAATGAATTTTGATTGAACAATTCCAATCGATTCAATCAGTGTCGAATCAATAACCAGTCTGGTGCGAGCCCCGAGCCTGACGCCAACTGACTGCCCCGCTTCGGCCAGCCGATTCCGCTGCGCTCTGCCGGCCCAGCGCCGCGGGCGCTGACCCGGTGACCTCGCCCGGTCACAGCCGGTCGCTACGACACCGACCGTCAAACGCTAGGTCGCGGTATTATCACCACCAGCAATGGATAACAATTGACAACATTAAATTGTTACATAACATATGTAAAGGGATACTATAAAGGGATATGTGGAATAACGTATACGTAGGAATTAATACCTATATCTGCGCAGTCATTCGCTAAAATTACTTGGAATTAGGAACGTTTGTTGCTCTGAAGGTCCCTTTTTTGCGTCACTTGTAACCAATACTCTTGTTTTCTGCACAGATAACATAGTCGAATCGATATTGGATGCCTATGCACCCACTATGTGGATCTAGGGTTCGAGTTGGGGGGGGGGGGGGGGGGGGGATTTCGCTCAGTTTCATCAGCGAAAAGTTGTTGACCGGGGTGGAGTCGGGTCGTCAGCACGAAAGGTCGTTGACCGGAGGGGGCGTCGGGTCCTCAGCGCGAAAGAATCGTTGACCGGGGAGGGGGAGTTTTTTCTTATAATTATCACTTCTTACAGCCAATGCAAGAACGCGCGTCGGGGGCATACTTGTATCGAATGCCCCCCCCCCCCCCACACACACACACACATCTTCCTGTGTGTATGGGTGGGGGGAGGGGGGGGGGGGGGGGGGGGGGGTCATTTGCCCCTAATGCCCCCCCCCCCTTGATCCGCCAGTGTATGCACCTTCAAAACCGCCAATGGCAGTGATCGCCACTTGGGTCACATTGTACATCAGCGCCATCTACATCTTTGTGAACTGACACCCCATTAGCCGCACCCCAACATCCTGGCGCTTTTGCATCAATCTGTTCAACGTTGTTTAAAAAAAATATATATATATAAATTTAGTCCGATTGTTTGTGAATGGATGGATTTCCGAGGTCAGGCCCCGCGCTAAGCATAGCTTGTTGCGCAGGCCCTGGCCCCACCACCCGATCAAGCAATTCCTGGCGTCCGACATAATTTATAAGCGAAGTTGTACGTGCCCGACATACCTGGACACGGTCCGCCCCGCCCTATGACGTCACCTGACCTTGAGTGCGACCGCTGCCACCGGCCACAGGCCATCCCAGTCAGGGGCAAATAGCGAGCGCCGAAGCGACTGGAACCCGGGGTGTGGCACCCCGGGTTCCAGTCGCTTCGGCGCTCGCTATTTGCCCCTGACTGGGATGGCCTGTGGCCGGTGGCAGCGGTCGCACTCAAGGTCAGGTGACGTCATAGGGTACCGGGTGAGGTCAGAAGTTCGGCGCTCTACCAACTGAGCTACAGGGGTTGTTGAATGGGTACTTGTAAACAAATCGCCGACACTAAATAAGTAAAGTAATAGGCCACTGTTAAAGGAAATAGTTCACCTTCAACATGGGGTTTTGAACTGAAATAGCAGTTTTGTAGCCCGTGTTGAGAAATCCTTATCTCCAACTTGTCTTGGCTGAAAAGACTCTCCAGCCGAAGATATTGGACTTTTTGGCGAAGGAATGCGGCGCATATCTGATATACCGTACCGTCTGAGAGGGCCAGCACCGGTCTGAGCATGCGCAGACCAATAACGCACACCATAGCATTAATAATTTACGACATTCTGTCCTGAATTGACGCGATGTAGGACCATTTTTGAAAAGAAAAAAAGAAACTGTATTAAAAAATATAACAAAATCGTGTTCTGAAAATTTTCCGAAGGTGAACTATTTCCTTTAAACTGACGATTTCAATGCACTTTTTTCAAATGATTGTTGATTGTTCATAAAAGTTTGGCACATATTCCCAAACGATAGAGTGCAGGAAACATACTGCATACCTTCATGATAAATAATAATTTGTAGGAAGGCTAATTTACTGAATTCGTTACCGAGTACTTGCTGATTATAAGCGTGGAACGCTTATCAACTATGACTTGAAAGATCTATCGGTAGGAATTTTTATATGCAAAATGTGATGAATTTACAATATATTTTGGTCTCGTTTATCGATGTCAGGTGCTAACTCCATTTTAGTTGAAAAAGGTGATCATCTCCCTTAAAAAAGCTCATGTAGCACAACCACCATGGCGGCGAACGATCGCTTGCGCAATATTGTTGTCGCGTTCGTGCAAACCAACTGCAAACTGTTCAACATTAAATCAATCATGGCTTTATAGATGGCACGTGTTAAATTTCGTTCACAAAATAATCAGTTGGCCAATTAGCTGAAAATGTATGTTACAAATTGTACTTTAAAGGGAAATAATGATTTGTTTCCACAAAAATGGAGTTAGCACTTGAAATCGCCAGACGAGACCAAAATATATTGTAAATTCATCACATTTTGCATGAAAACTTTCCTACCGAAAGATATTTCAAGTTAAAGTTGATAAGCGTTCCACACTTTTAACGACCGGTGCTTGCAAGTACTTTTTGTCCTCATCAAACTGCGGGCTTTTCCCGTATTGTTTTTTTACGCAATGCAGTGAAAATATATTGTGCGTTCTATTTGTTGTGATTATATGCCCGGCGATCTTCTAAAACTAACAGCGATTTGAAAAAGTGGCAATAAAACCGGAAGCTCATCGATGCACATCAACGGCGGCATAGTTAGTGGTTGCGACCCTCAATTTTTGAAAATCAATTCATTTGTTTTCAACATTAGGAGTATTGTATAATTTGTCTGTGGCTGTATATAACACTATGCTTTATATTATCATGAACAATCTTAATTTTTCCCAAAAAAACTAACAAACAATAACACAAAACTGGCAATTAAATCGGAAGCTCATCGATGCACATCGACGGCGACCTATTTAGCGTCGGCGATTTGTTTACAACATCACGGATGCTTCACGGATTGACGTTCGTCAATTAAGCAGCAGATCGATATTCACGAATATCAGACCAATGGACAGATATTCGGACTTATAATATTTTTGACCCCTCAGAATTTCACGAAACTTGGTATACAGATAGATCCTGACA
Source organism: Chirona hameri (assembly GCA_036785665.1). Classification (NCBI taxonomy): domain Eukaryota; kingdom Metazoa; phylum Arthropoda; class Thecostraca; order Balanomorpha; family Balanidae; genus Chirona; species Chirona hameri. The sequence goes on from JAXIVJ010000846.1 coordinate 64,743, forward strand.
CGCTGATCACGAAAATGGCAAATTTGAAATGACGTGGTCAGATACTTTTCGAGATATTCGCCTTCGAAGCTCGGAAGGCGCGAACAGCGGACCCCTCAGAATGACTTGAAACTTGGTATACAGATAGATATCGGCACGCTGATCATGAAAATAGCAAATTTGAAATGGCGTGGTCAGATATTTTTCGAGATATTCGCCTTCGAAGCTCGGAAGGCGCGAACAGCGGACCCCTCAGAATTACTTGAAACTTGGTATACAGATAGATCTCGACACGCTGATCATGAAAATAACAAATTTGAAATGGCTTGGTTCGATACTTTTCGAGATATTTCACGTTGGACAATTATTCGGACTTAGCAAAATTCAGAGGTTGGTGGGCGGACCCCTCATAATTTCACGAAACTTGGTATACATATAGATATCGACACGCTGATCACGAAAATAGCAAATTTGAAATGGCGTGGTCCGATACTTTTCGAGATATTCGCCTTCGAAGCTCGGAAGGCGCGAACAGCGGACCCCTCAGAATGACTTGAAACTTGGTATACAGATAGATCTCGGCACGCTGATCATGAAAATATAAAATTTGAAATGACGTGGCTCGATACTTTTCGAGATATTTCACGTTGAATCCTCCTGGACAGATATTCGGACTCGCAGACAGATATTCGGAGTCCGAATATCTGTCCAGGAGGATTCAACGTGAAATATCTCGAAAAGTATCGAACCACGCCATTTAAAATTTGTTATTTCCATGATCAGCGTGTCCAGGTCTATCTGTATACTAAGTTTCAAGTAATTCTGAGGGGTCCGCTTTTTGCGCCTTCCGAGCTTCGAAGGCGAATATCTCGAAAAGTATCTGACCACGCTATTTCAAATTTGCTATTTTCGTGATCAGCGTGTCGAGATCTATCTGTATACCAAGTTTCGTGAAATTCTGAGGGGTCCGCCCACCAACCTCTGAATTTTTATAAGTCCGAATATCTGTCCAGGAGGATTCAACGTGAAATATCTCGAAAAGTATGGAACCACGCCATTTCAAATTTGCTATTTTCATGATCAGCGTGTCGAGATCTATCTGTATACCAAGTTTCAAGTCATTCTGAGGGGTCCGCTGTTCGCGCCTTTCGAGCTTCGAAGGCGAATATCTCGAAAAGTATCGGACCACACCATTTCAAATTTGCCATTTTCGTGATCAGCGTGTCGAGATCTATCTGTATACCAATTTTCGTGAAATTATGAGGGGTCCGCCCACCAAATTCTGAAAATATTATAAGTCCGAATATTTGTCCATTGGTCTGATATTCGCCAATATCGATCTGCTGCTTAATTGACGAACGTCACAGATTGCTTCACGGATCAGAGCGCTGCTCGAACGCACGCTAGTAGCGCTTTCGTTCTCCATGGCAACCAGGCGTGAGCCAGTGAAAAGCCAGAACGTATTCTCTTTCTGGCTTTTGATTGGCTGACGCCTGGTTGCCATGGAGAACGAAAGCGCTACTAGCGTGTGTCCGAGCAGCGCTCAGTTTGATCGGAAACGTCACAGAGCCTCCAAAAATGCCGCACTCGATGTAAACAATGGTAGGGAAGGATGAATTTGTCAATGACCTTCATGAAGTACACAAGGTCACATGTGTGTTGCTGAATGCCCAAAGTATTAGGTCTAAATTTGATGAGTTTGAGTGTTATGTTGCCCTTGAAAAGCCTGATATCGTTTGTGTAACCGAGACATGGGTTAGTGAGGGGTATAATAGGGATAGGCTACAGGATTTCGAGTTACAAGGGTATAACATGTTCTCATACTGCAGAGAATCACGGCAGGGGGGCGGAGTGTGTGTATATGTAAATAGCTTGTACTGCACTACTAGAGTTGATGATTCTAGTAAAGTAAAAGAAGTAGAATCAATCTGGCTTGACATTAAAATTGGTACAGGAAACAGAGGAAGGTTGAGGATAGGTGCATTTTACAGACCAGGGAATCTTCCAAGGAACTCCCAAGCTGAAACAGACCAAGATATTTGTGAGGAAATACGTAGGAACTTTCGGGCTCAGTGTCTTATTATGGGAGATTTTAACTTAAGAGGATATGAAAGTATAGCAGAGGAAACAAATGAGTGTAGGTTGTATAGGCAAATCTTTGAAGAGGAGCTTTTCATGCATCAGTTTGTAACAGAGCCAACCAGACATTGCTCCATTCTAGACCTTGTATTCTCAGACAACAGTGATCTAGTTAGTGACATAAGTATTTGTGAAGGTCTAGGAACCAGTGATCACACTATGGTTAAATTCAATATCTCATCAGAAATGAGGCCCAAAGATAACCTTATTATGGTTCCAAACTTCAGCCGGGCTGATTTTGATGGTATTAGAAATGACCTCGCACAGATAAAATGGAACGTTGAGTTGGCAGGTTTAGATGCATGTGAGGCCTGGAATGTTTTCAAAGCTAGATTAAGCCAAATTCAGAATCGGCATATACCCCTCAGGCACAAACGTAACGGAACCAAGGGCAAACCAGTTTGGCTCACCCCAGAAGTAAGGAGTGCTATACAAGCTAAAAGAAGTGCATTTGGCATTTTGAAGGGATCTTCACTAGATATAAATCAGAAGGCCTACCAGAATGCAAGAAATTCAGTTAAGAAAAAGGTCAGCAGCTAAAAGGGCAAAGGAACTTGATTTAGCTAGACATTGTAATGCAGATAGTAAGAAGTTCTTCAGTTTTTATAAGTTCAGTACAGTTTCCAAAAATATAGGTCCATTTAAGGTAGATGATGTGTTAGTTAGCAAGGACAGTGAAATGGTTGAAGTGCTTAATGATCAGTTTCAATCTGTTTTTACTATTGAGGACCAGAGTAGTATTGCAGCACTTCAGCCTGAGCCAGAGACAGAGGAGACTATAGGAGAGCTAGGTGGCATAAGTAGTGAACTTGTTCTAGAATATCTAAAGAAAGTAAGGCCTAACAAGGCAGAAGGACCTGATGAAATCCATGCTAGACTTTTAAGAGAATCTGAAAGGGAGTTGTCGGTTCCATTAGCCATAATATTTTCTAAATCACTCGCAGATAGTAAAATTCCACTTGATTGGAAAAGAGCAAATGTTGTTCCTATTCATAAAAAGGGAGATAGAAGTAAAGAGGAAAACTATAGACCGGATAGTCTGACCTCATTAGTCTGCAAGGTGCTTGAATCAATCATCAAAGATAAGATTGTTGAATTCTTGGAGCAAAATGAACTCATCAAGGATACACAGCATGGCTTTAGGAAGGGCCGTTCTTGTTTAACTAATCTTCTGGAGTTTTTGGATGTTGCAACAGATATATTTGATCAGGGTAAACAGCTAGATGTAGCTTTTCTTGATTTCAGTAAAGCATTTGACAAAGTCCCCCATACAAGACTGGGGTTGCAACTTAAAATTCATGGGATCAGGGGCAAGATTCTGGATTGGATAGAAACGTGGCTTTCAGGACGCCAGCAAAGGGTTATATTGAATGGGTGCCAATCACAATGGAAGGAGGTTCTCAGTGGGGTTCCACAGGGCTCAGTCCTGGGCCCATTGCTTTTTATAATATTTGTGAATGCAATTGAGAACAGTATAGACAGCGAAGTCTTGAAATTTGCAGACGATCTAAAAGTTGTCAGGATTATTAGAGGAAAACATGATCAGGATGTTTTTCAATCAGATCTGGACAAGCTAGTTGAGTGGTCTGAAGCATGGCAGATGAAATTCAATTTGAGTAAATGTAAGATTATGCACGCTGGACGGGTTAGCAGTAAACATAGGTATGAAATGGGTGGGCAGAAAATGGAGCAGATTGAAAAGGAAAGAGATTTAGGTGTCATGGTAAACAATAGACTATCAGCGTCAGACCAGGTTGTAGAAGCTAGGAAAAAGGCACTTAGAATGCTAGGGGCCATTAACAGAAATGTTTCCTACAAGAGTGAAAAGGTAATAACAAAACTGTATTGTGCATACGTTAGACCACATTTGGAGTATTGTGTACAAGCCTGGTCTCCAACATATGAGAAAGATTGCTGGTTGTTAGAAAGAGTTCAAAAAAGGGCAACAAAAATGGTTAATTGTCTTGGTAGTTTACCTTATGAAGATAGATTAAAGAAATTGGGTATGTTTTCACTTAGATATAGAAGGCTAAGAGGAGATCTAATTGAAGTCTTCAAATTTGTAAATAGTCAGCATTCTGGATATTTAAAGGGTATGTTTGAGTTCAATAGGGAAAATCGAGGTAGAGGTCATCAGCATAAACTCATTATGAAAGAAAGTAGGACTAGGCTACGACAGTCATTTTTCAGTAGAAGGGTTGTAGGACATTGAAATATGCTACCAGGGGATGTCGCTGATGCAGTGACACTTGCTTCCTTCAAAATTAGATTAGATAAATACTTTACAGAGAAGGGATTAGTTCATAAATACTCGTGGGATTAGCCTTCTTTTATGCAGGTAGAGTAAGGTGATTTGAAGGGGCGAGACTGGTGGAGGGGGGGGGGGGGGGGGTGCAACCTCGGATGGGCCCAAGAGGCTCTTTGTTGCACTTTTCTTTTATGTCTTTATGTCTTTAAGGTACTTGTTTTGTATTTTTCCAAACTTACAACTTTGAATTTGGGAATAATTTTATTTAATTCTTAAATTTAAATAAAATAATTTTAAAACCATAACGGTAGCCTAAGAAATTGTTGCTAACAAAATCAAAAGGTCATTATTTCCCTTTAAGTAACTTACGAACGTATGCTAAGAAAGCCGACATCTGCTGACGTTGGCATCCCGACTGCCGAGTAGCTTTCCGTGCCGAGATGCCTACGTTGGAACGCCGCTGCCGAGATGTCGACATCTGCCGACGTCGGCACGTTAACTGACACACCACAATACGCAGTTAGAATATTAGCCAGCAGCCATTCAGCAAACGAAATGACGTCCAAATGGAAGTTGTTAAACATGGAGTGGGACGCCGATTGTTGTCATCCGAAAATAGCAACCAGCTCAGTGTTCCGGCTGGTCCATCGGAAACCCGGCTTACCGGGCTGGTCCGTCGGAAACCCGGCTTACCGGGCTGGTCCATCGGAAACCCGGCTTACCGGGCTGGTCCGTCGGAAACCCGGCTTGTCCGTCGGAAACCCGGCTTACCGGGCTGGTCCATTGGAAACCCGGCTTACCGGGCTGGTCCGTCGGAAACCCGGCTTACCGGGCTGGTCCATCGGAAACCCGGCTTACCGGGCTGGTCCGTCGGAAACCCGGCTTACCGGGCTGGTCCATCGGAAACCCGGCTTACCGGGCTGGTCCGTCGGAAACCCGGCTTACCGGGCTGGTCCGTCGGAAACCCGGCTTACCGGGCTGGTCCATCGGAAACCCGGCTTACCGGGCTGGTCCGTCGGAAACCCGGCTTACCGGGCTGGTCCATCGGAAACCCGGCTTACCGGGCTGGTCCATCGGAAACCCAGCTTACTGGGCTGGTCCATCGGAAACCCGGCTTACCGGGCTGGGCCGTCGGAAACCCGGCTTACCGGGCTGGTCCATCGGAAACCCGGCTTACCGGGCTGGTCCGTCGGAAACCCGGCTTACCGGGCTGGTCCGTCGGAAACCCGGCTTACCGGGCTGGTCCGTCGGAAACCCGGCTTACCGGGCTGGTCCGTCGGAAACCCGGCTTACCGGGCTGGTCCATCGGAAACCCGGCTTACCGGGCTGGTCCGTCGGAAACCCGGCTTACCGGGCTGGTCCATCGGAAACCCGGCTTACCGGGCTGGTCCATCGGAAACCCGGCTTACCGGGCTGGTCCATCGGAAACCCAGCTTACCGGGCTGGTCCATCGGAAACCCGGCTTACCGGGCTGGTCCATCGGAAACCCGGCTTACCGGGCTGGTCCATCGGAAACCCGGCTTACCGGGCTGGTCCATCGGAAACCCGGCTTACCGGGCTGGTCCGTCGGAAACCCGGCTTACCGTGCTGGTCCGTCGGAAACCCGGCTTACCGGGCTGTTCCGTCGGAAACCCGGCTTACCGGGCTGGTCCGTCGGAAACCCGGCTTACCGGGCTGGTCCGTCGGAAACCCGGCTTACCGGGCTGGTCCATCGGAAACCCGGCTTACCGGGCTGGTCCATCGGAAACCCGGCTTACCGGGCTGGTCCATCGGAAACCCGGCTTACCGGGCTGGTCCATCGGAAACCCGGCTTACCGGGCTGGTCCATCGGAAACCCGGCTTACCGGGCTGGTCCATCGGAAACCCGGCTTACCGGGCTGGTCCGTCGGAAACTCGGCTTACTGGGCTGGTCCGTCGGAAACCCGGCTTACCGGGCTGGTCCGTCGGAAACCCGGCTTACCGGGCTGGTCCGTCGGAAATCCGGCTTACCGGGCTGGTCCGTCGGAAACCCGGCTTACCGGGCTGGTTCATCGGAAACCCAGCTGTTTTTACATTGTTGTGTTCTCAGAGTTCAGTAGGTCGAGCTTGATTGATTGAGCGCAGATAAGTTTAGTTAGCCTCTACGGTGGTTGAGATCAGGACCTGTTACTACCAAAACACAGTTCAAGCGCCACTTTGTTTATGCAACAAAACATGACCTTAGGTTAAGGTAACTTCAAACACAGGGAAATGCTTGTTAAATACAACCTATGAAATATGCATCTTTCTTCTGTAACGCCACACGCGGTGATGAAAGAAACATCGAATACATAATTACTGCTTCAGTTAGTCTTGCGCGAATGTCTGCCGACAGCATCAATCCCAGAGTGGTGCACGCACGCACCGCACGCACACACACACACACACACACACACACGCACGCACGCACGCACGCGCGCACACACACACACGGCCCACCTACAACGCAAACCAAGTCAACACTAGGACATGACCAAACATTACATAAGAGATTTGCGTCCAACTGACTGTTTATATGCCAGCCTGTCAAAGCCTCACGACTATTCGTCGGTGTCATAAGGAAAGAAGCACAGGTGCTGTACACGACTCGCACTATATCGTACAGGAAGGGCGGAACTGAACACACTCCTCTCCGCTGGGGCGCACTGCCAGACCACACACCACAATCCCACTGCGCTACAAACTCCCGCCACACACCGATAGCGGTAGGCAGAATCCCCCGAGCAAAACGGCGCGCGGTATTGTTAACGCGGCATGCAGTACAAAGGACCAGCTTATGACCTCACCTGCTGCCGCGTCGGCCCCCCGACACGCCAGCCGCCCCTACATATTATAATAGCTACTCTGATTGCATTAGCTACTCGCCACTGGCGCTGCCGCGTGGGTACTCTGCGGTACAGGGGTCTCTGGTGCTGACGCAGCGGGCACCCCCAGCGCCGGGGACGCCTCGTGCGCCGCCGCTGCCGGGGCGGGCACGTCCGGCGCCGGGGCTGGGGGTGGCGACGCCTCGTACACCGCCGCTGCCGGGGCGGGCACCTCCGGCGCCGGGGCTGGGGACGCCTCGTGCACCGCCGCTGCTGCTGCTGACGGAGCGGGCATCAACGGCGCCGGAGCTGGGGACGCCTCGTGCGCCGCTGCTGCTGACGGAGCGGGCACCTCCGGCGCCGGGGCCGGGGACGCCTCGTGCGCCGCCGCCGCCGCTGCCGGGGCTGGCGCTGGTGTTGGTGCTGGGGTAGGAACCGGGACCGTCACCGGAGGAGCAGGAGCGGACAATGACGCCGGTAACGACTCCGGTTCCGGTGCCGATCTCGGCTTCTCTGCTGCAGCAGGTGTGGGTGAGGCGGCCGCCTCCGAAAACACTTTCTGATGGTCGCTGGTGGGCGGCGCGACGGCCGCAGGCACTTGAGAGGGAACCGCCGCCGCTGCCGGAGCGGCCGGCTCAGACACAACAGGTGCTGCAGCAGGCTCAGACACAGGAACTGAAGTCGGAACGGAGGGCGCCTCAGTCGAGCCCCTCCCCTCTCCCTCCGCTCCAGTCCCATTTTCTGCGCTCTCCCCTCCATTATCTGCGCTCTCGCCTCTATTCTCTGCTTTCTCCCCGCCATTCGCCACTGCTGCCGCCGCCGCCGCCACCGGCGCGTCAGCCACGTAGTCTCCCCCGAACTCTCGGAGCGGCGTCGGCTGCGGCGCGGCCTCGGGCGGGGCCAGCTCGCCGTCCGAGCCGGCCCCCTCAGCGGCGGAGGAGCCCTCGGGCGGGCGCAGGATGGGGATGGCCGCCTTGGGCCGCTTCTGCAGTGGCTGGGCAGGCGGCGGCACCTGCGCCTGCGTGTTGTAGTAAGTCACGCCGCCACTCTCCACCACTGGCAGCTGAGGAAACACGGGACACGGGTCAACGTTATACAACGTACCCCAACGTTATACAACGTACCCCAACGTTATACAACGTACCGCAGCGTTATACAACGTACCACAACGTTATACAACGTACCACAACGTTATACAACGTACCACAACGTTATACAACGTACCACAACGTTATAAAACGTACCACAACGTTATACAACATGCCGCAACGTTATAAAACGTACCGCAACGTTACAGAAATGTACTGCTCAACGTTTTGTACCACAAGCAGCTAGAAACACACAGGAATAACTTCATGCAGCGTGCCACAAAAGGTACTACACAGCGTCAAAGGGGTATAAAAGGTCCAGGTCACTAAACATAACAAAGAAACAGCTGAGAAACCCTAACTGAGCCACCCCGCCCCCGTGTCCCAATCCCTCCCAGCACCGTCTCCACACAGCGTTTATCATCATATCCCGCCCCATCCTCCCCGTGCCCCAATCCCTCCCAGCACCGCCTACCCACAGCGTTTATCATCATATCCCGCCCCATCCTCCCCGTGTCCCAATCCCTCCCAGCACCGTCTCCCCACAGCGTTTATCATCATATCCCGCCCCATCCTCCCCGTGTCCCAATCCCTCCCAGCACCGCCTACCCACAGCGTTTATCATCATATCCCGCCCCATCCTCCCCGTGTCCCAATCCCTCCCAGCACCGTCTCCCCACAGCGTTTATCATCATATCCCGCCCCATCCTCCCCGTGTCCCAATCCCTCCCAGCACCGCCTACCCACAGCGTTTATCATCATATCCCGCCCCATCCTCCCCGTGTCCCAATCCCTCCCAGCACCGCCTACCCACAGCGTTTATCATCATATCCCGCCCCATCCTCCCAGCACCGCCTATCCACAGCGTTTATCATCATATCCCGCCCCATCCTCCCCGTGTCCCAATCCCTCCCAGCACCGCCTACCCACAGCGTTTATAATCATACCCGCCCCATCCTCCCCGTGTCCCAATCCCTCCCAGCACCGTCTACCCACAGCGTTTATAATCATATCCTGCCCCATCCTCCCCGTGTCCCAATCTCTCCCAGCACCGTCTACCCACAGCGTTTATCATCATATCCCGCCCCATCCTCCCCGTGTCCCAATCCCTCCCAGCACCGCCAACCCACAGCGTTTATCATCATATCCCCATACTCCCCATGTCCCAATCCCTCCCAGCACCGCCTGCCCACAGCGTTTATCATCATATCCCGCCCCATCCTCCCCGTGTCCCAATCCCTCCCAGCACCGCCTACCCACAGCGTTTATCATAATATCCCGCCCCATCCTCCCCGTGTCCCAATCCCTCCCAGCACCGTCTCCCCACAGCGTTTATCATCATATCCCGCCTCATCCTCCCCGTGTCCCAATCCCTCCCAGCACCGGCTTATCCACAGCGTTTATCATCATATCCCGCCCCATCCTCCCCGTGTCCCAATCCCTCCCAGCACCGCCTACCCACATCGTTTATCATTATATCCCGCCCCATCCTCCCCATGTCCCAATCCCTCCCAGCACCGTCTCCCCACAGCGTTTATCATCATATCCCGCCCCATCCTCCCAGTGTCCCAATCCCTCCCAGCACCGTCTCCCCACAGCGTTTATCATCATATCCCGCCCCATCCTCCCAGTGTCCTAATCCCTCCCAGCACCGTCTCCCCACAGCGTTTATCATCATATCCCGCCCCATCCTCCCAGTGTCCTAATCCCTCCCAGCACCGTCTCCCCACAGCGTTTATCATCATATCCCGCCCCATCCTCCCCGTGTCCCAATCCCTGATGATGATGATTGGGGTTTCCCTCCCAGCACCGTCTCCCCACAGCGTTTATCATCATATCCCGCCCCATCCTCCCCGTGTCCCAATCCCTCCCAGCACCGCCTACCCACAGCGTTTATCATCATATCCCGCCCCATCCTCCCCGTGTCCCAATCCCTCCCAGCACCGTCTACCCACAGCGTTTATCATCATATCCCGCCCCATCCTCCCCGTGTCCCAATCCCTCCCAGCACCGTCTCCCCACAGCGTTTATCATCATATCCCGCCCCATCCTCCCCGTGTCCCAATCCCTCCCAGCACCGTCTACCCACAGCGTTTATCATCAGATCCCACCCCATCCTCCCCGTGTCCCAATCCCTCCCAGCACCGCCTACCCACAGCGTTTATCATCATTTCCCACCCCATCCTGTCCCCATACTCCCCGTGTCCCAATCCCTCCCAGCACCGCCTACCCACAGCGTTTATCATCATATCCCGCCCCATCCTCCCAGTGTCCCAATCCCTCCCAGCACCGCCTACCCACAACGTTTATCATCATATCCCGCCCCATCCTCCCCGTTCCTCATCGCTCCCGCCACCGTCTCCCCACAGCGTTTATCATCATATCCCGCCCCATCCTCCCCGTTGCTCATCACTCCCACCACCGTCTCCCTACAGCGTTTATCATCATATCCCGCCCCATCCTCCCCGTTGCTCATCACTCCCACCACCGTCTCCCCCTCCTCACCATCATATCTGGCGGTGGCTGAACGGGCGGGCCGGGCGGCGTCGGCGGCGGAGGAAAGCCGGCGAACGGCGGCGGCGGCGGCGGCGCCGGCGGCCCGGCCGGGGCCGGAGCGTACCCGGCCGCGTACGGCGGCGGCGTCTGCGCCGCTCCTGCCGGCGCGTACAGACCGGGCGCCACGAACGGCGCCGGCGGCATCGGCGGCGGCGGCGTCGAGTGGTCGCCCGGGTAGAGCTGGGGTCGGCCGGGCGGCGGCGGCGGCGGCGCGGCCCCGTACCCGGCCGCGGCGGGCTCATCCTCGTAGTACGGCTGTGCGCGGTCTTGGTATGCTGCAGGAGGCTGGTCGGTGTAGGCCGGCTGCTGCGGCTGTTGGTCCTGGTAAGCCGCCGGCTGGTCCGTGTAGGCCGGCTGGGTGGGCGGCCGCTGACGCTGGGAGGAGTAGCGCTTCGGACGCGACATCTGCTCCTGTAGGCGGGGCGGTACCTGGCTGGCGCGGGTGCCGCCTCCACCGCCGCCTGGGGACGGGAAACATGGCTTACAAATAGCCGGCAATGTTTCTGAAGAAAACACCAAACATTAGGGACATGTCGTGACGTCATCATACTTGATGCCACATATACAATACGGTCTAGAATACGGGGAACGCTGACACTTGTATTACCCAAATTAAATTATTGACATTCAGATTCCACCAATGATGATGATGATGATTTCGGTTTAAGGGCGCCGCAGCTACTAGGCTATATGGTGCCTATTAGATTCCACCAATCACGCAAGCTACGTGCCAGCCACCACGGTACTAGCCCATCAGTCAGTCTCAAGGCTGAATCACAGTGCTCTCGCAGCTGTACAAAACGGATGCGAGAGCCCGTTCAAATGTACGGAACAAAATTGCAGTCACTTTTTGTTCTCGCAACGTGTGTTTGTTGCGAACTCTTTCCAATGTATTTAAATAGGCTCTTGCATTCATTTCACACACATGCCTCAAGACTGTGTTGAGTCTTTTACGTCTCCAGTGCTGTGCCCTACTTCATTAGTCACTCACCTCGTCCACGGCGGCTGTCCTGGCCCTCAATAGTCATCTTCTTCACACCCCTGTTGAGCTCCTGCTCCTCCTGCGGCGCCATCCGCGGCGGTGCGTAGTCACCCGCCCCTCCGCCTCCTCCGCGGGGAAATCCGCGGCCGGGCGCCGGTCCGGCCCTGCCCCGGGCCCGACCCCGCGGCGGGCCGTCCCTCCTCCGTGCGTCCTCCAGCGCCGGGCCGGGCCGGCGCGGCTCGCCCGGCTCGCCCGGCTCGCGGCGAGGCGGCGGCGGTGGCTCGCGGTGCTGATAGGCGCGGGGTGCCTCCTCAGCGTGCTCTCGGCGGGGCGGGCCGTCGCCGCCGTCGCCGCCGTGGCGCGGCGGGCCGTCGCCGCCGGAGCCACGCCGTGGCGGAGCCTCGCCCAACTCTGGGAACTCGTCTTTGGAGGTGGCGGACGGCGGGCGGTACGGGCCGAAGCCGCCGCCGCGCCGACCGCCCCTGCCCACCCGACCGCCGCGCCCGCCGCCGCCCGCCTTGCCGTATGCTTCCTCGTCCTCCCAGTTGCGTGTGTACTTGTTGGGACCGCGCCTGGTGGGGAAAAGAGGGACACCCAGTCAGTTAGGTTCTATTTATGTAGATTCGCGGACAAATACAACAATCACAAAACCGTATGCTAGACAAAATAACGTAGCGAATGTTTACTGAAACCCGGTACAGATGATATCAAATTTGTCTGCCGTGTGGTTTAGGGGTATGGCGCTAGGTTGACAACCCAGTGGCAGTGGGTTCGAGGCTGGCAGGGAGGATGTTGTTTGACCAGCATAGTTATATTAAAGGGATATTGCCACATACGGAGGATTACTAAAAAGCAACTTAAATGAATGGTGGGGATCAACAATCGTGTATGCTCAAACTTGCTCATGCAGCACCTAAAGAAGTATCTGCATTTTTTTATTTTCTTTATTTGACTCCAAAACGTTGAGCCCAAAACGTTGGTCCCAGCTGTGCACAGTACTAGATTCATGATGGCCGCTCTCATCCAGTTTGGCTGTGAAATTGGCGCCCACCCAAAGCCGAAGCGTCCGAATTCGCCGAGACTTGACCTTGACAAGTATATGTGTTATAAGGCATTGGTCACACATCTCCTACGGCCCCAAAGTCGAGCCATAGCAATTATTTCTGTTTTATTCATGTTTTATTATGAAAGAGGCTATGGTTGTTAAAAATATAATTAACCGTTTACGCATTTTTATTTTAAAGTGCACTAACGGAATGGTGATGTTGAGTTTGCAATATTCAAAAGCAAATCACAGTCCGCAAGAAGTGATTCTAAATAGTGATGAAGCGACTCCAATTTTACGAATGTGTGCCAATCATGAGTGGTGTAAATGTATTTTCTGATCTAATGGGGGGAATTTCGGGAACCAAATTTTGCAGGTGAAATCGGACAAGCTTAATCTACCGATACACCAAAAACTCCACATTGGCCTGCGAGGTGGCAATATCCTTTTAAGCCCACGGGCCGACCTAGACTCCGGGAGGACCGTGTCGCCATCTATCTGCGGCACGTTAAACCTTCGGACCAAATTGATTACCGGCGAACCTGGGGCAGAGGATGGCCGATGGGACCGTGGTGCAGTATTACGCAACAAGCTCGGCTCAGCAGGCACCCGGGCCTGCAGTCACCTACTCAAACAACATTCAGACTACATTATTTAAAAACAAAAAAACCAAGGTATACACAACTATATAGGAGCAGATTGTCATTTAAACCTGAAACTTATCTACGGGACTAACATCTACTTATGGAAAATAAGCACGTAACACATCGGGACAAGCATATGCTAAGTTACTAGCCTCCAATCAACACAGCACACACCAGCCACACAATCAACGCAGCACACACCAGCCTCCAATCAACACAGCACACACCAGCCTCCAATCAACACAGCACACACCAGCCTCACAATCATTGGAACGAGACGAACCACAAACAACCCACTACTCCCCGATTCCCACCGCCGGCCACTCCACCACTCCTGCACTCCACCACTCCTGCATTCCACCACTCCTGCACTACACTACTCCACTACTCCCCCACTCCTACACTACCACTCCACCACTCCACCCCTCCTGCACTCCACCACTCCTGCACTCCACCCCTCCTGCACTCCACCACTCCTGCACTCTACCACTCCACCACTCCTGCACTCCACTACTCCACCCCTCCTGCACTCCCGCACTCCACCACTCCTACACTCTACCACTCCACCACTCCTGCACTCCACCACTCCACCACTCCTGCACTCTACCACTCCTGCACTCTACCACTCCTGCACTCTACCACTCCTGCACTCCACCCCTCCTGCACTCCACCCCTCCTGCACTCCACCCCTCCTGCACTCCACCACTCCTGCACTCCACCACTCCTGCACTCCACCACTCCTGCACTCTACCACTCCACCAGTCCTGCACTCCACCACTCCTGCACTCCACCACTCCTGCACTCCACCACTCCTGCACTCTACCACTCCACCAGTCCTGCACTCCACCACTCCTGCACTCCACCCCTCCTGCAGTCCACCACTCCTACACTCTACCACTCCACCACTCCTGCACTCCACCACTCCTGCACTCCCCCACTCCTACACTCTACCACTCCACCACTCCTGCATTCCACCACTCCTACACTCTACCACTCCAGCACTCCAGCACTCCAGCACTCCAGCACTCCTGCACTCCTGCACTCCACCACTCTACTACTCCACTACTCCACCACTCCACCACTCCACCCATAGTCGTTCCAGTCCAGTCCTGGCCTCCACCCCACCCCACCCCAGCCATGCTCTCCGCCCACTAAATCCCAGTCCGCTCAGTCCGGTACGGTCCAGCGCGGACGCTGAGGCCCTGACTCACCCGTAGCGGCGGCGGCGGCGGGCGCGCGGCGCCAGGTCCTCGCCTCTGATGTCGTACCCATAATTCGTCACCAGCTCCTCGTTCGACTTGGGCGCCTGCTGACCCTCGTCGAACTTGTCGTGCTGCCACCGGTCCGCCTCCTTCCAGACGCGGCGCGTCGGCTTAAGCTCCGGCACCTTCCGGTCGGCACTGCCAGAGGCGGAGACGGGTCACATGTATACAGCGTCACAGGACCGCTGTTCAGGGACGTCACAGGACCGCTGCTCAGGGACGTCACAGGACCACTGTTCAGGGACGTCGCAGGACCGCTGTTCAGGGACGTCACAAGACCGCTGTTCAGGGACGTCACATGACCGCTGTTCAGGGACGTCACAAGACCGCTGTTCAGGGACGTCACAGGACCGCTGTTCAGGGACGTCACAGGACCGCTGTTCAGGGACGTCACAAGACCGCTGTTCAGGGACGTCACAGGACCGCTGTTCAGGGACGTCACAAGACCGCTGTTCAGGGACGTCACAGGACCGCTGTTCAGGGACGTCACAAGACCGCTGTTCAGGGACGTCACAAGACCGCTGTTCAGGGACGTCACGGGACCGCTGTTCAGGGACGTCACGGGACCGCTGTTCGGGGACGTCACAGGACCGCTGTTCAGGGACGTCACAAGACCGCTGTTCAGGGACGTCACGGGACCGCTGTTCAGGGACGTCACAGGACCACTTCAGGGACGTCACATGACCGCTGTTCAGGGACGTCACAGGACCGCTGTTCAGGGACGTCACATGACCACTGTTCAGGGACGTCACAGGACCACTGTTCAGGGACGTCACAGGACCACTGTTCAGGGACGTCACAAGACCGCTGTTCAGGGACGTCACGGGACCGCTGTTCAGGGACGTCACGGGACCGCTGTTCAGGGACGTCACATGACCGCTGTTCAGGGACGTCACGGGACCGCTGTTCAGGGACGTCACGGGACCGCTGTTCAGGGACGTCACGGGACCGCTGTTCAGGGACGATGCGAAGCCGGAACGGGTAGCGTACACCGATACGTGGGAAAGGATACATGGACGCTGGGAAGGACTGGAAATGCCGCGTACATTAAAGGCAGATGGGAAATAGGGAGTGAGAAAACAGGCAGGCAGGTATCGTGCAGGTATCGTGCAGGTATCGTGCAGGTATCGTGCAGGTATCGTGCAGGTATCGTGCAGGTATCGTGCAGGTATCGTGCAGGTATCGTGCAGGTATCGTGCAGGTATCGTGCAGGTATCGTGCAGGTATCGTGCAGGTATCGTGGGCAGTGTCACTGCGGGGCGGAGTGAACAAGAACCTCTACAGAACAGACTGTCTGATAAGATTCTGCATTGGCTCGTTATCAGCCCAATACACCCGAAAGCGAATCATTCGTTGGATGCCAAGACGGTTGAATAATTATGTCAAGGCGAACACTGTCAATCTACGCGGCTAAGGCGTGGTAGCCGATGCATGACAACGCACGCGTTTGTCTAAGTAGTGAAGAATTGTGCTGCACGATCTGTTGAATTGTCGTGCACGATCAGGCGTTACAGTAGGGACACCACACACCACACCACGGACACCACCACGGACGCCAGATGTCAACTCGGACGAATACTGACGCAACTGTTCAGGCCATGACAAAATATTACACCACATTGGTTTGTATTGTTGTAGAGCTGCGTCGCTGGAAATTACTCACTCGTCCCCATCGCCTGCTCGGTCGTCGTGTTCGTAGAAGTTGCCCTTCTTCGGGATAAACTGAGGATTCTTACGGTCTTCGTCATCGTCCAGGCTTTTCTTTTCCTGCCAAGCAGATTTCTGCATCAGTCAGGGCCAGGGAGGCAGGCATGAACCATTTTAGACCATGAAATACAAAAAACCGACTGGACATATGAACAAAATGATTAGGTATTAAAGTCCTGGTAGCTTGCAAGTCAGGCAAAGGCAGGGTTGGCAAAACATGCTTTTTTGCCACTGGTTTTTACCGGTTAAAACCGGCTGGCAATGGCAAAAAGTGGCAAAAACTCCAATGAGCCAAAACTAATGGTTTGTTTTTGTACCAGACAATTTAAGCATTCTAGGGCATAGCTCAACCTATTTAAGGTTTGTTTTTTCCTTTCCAAGTTCATTGAAAAAACAGTATTTGTTTACAATATATGTATAAATGGCAATGGACTCCATAATTACCATGCTGACGAAAGTTGCCTACTCTCAACCCAGGTACCCAACCCAGCTGCCTGCTCTGCTATGTTCCCATCATAACTGTTGACATGCCTGTTCTTTAACACTATATAATTGCCTCCCTTGATGCAAACAGATGATCTTATCTATTGTGTGGCTAAAATACCTACACCATTTGACTTACCCCCCCACCAATTAATGACAAATCCATTGGTCAAGGAGGGGGGGGGGGGGCAGTAGCTTACGTCCCTGGCGCTGCCACATACCGACGTGGTGCTCAATGTACAAACACTTCATTCTTTGGAAGTGTCACTCACCAAAAAGTAACTCAAAACTCATTATTGACTATATAGTTGCATTGTCTTTCCATACTGTTCGTCATGACCTTCCATAGTTCTAAATATATATTTGTCCCAGCCAGCTCAGTTTAGGTCAAGCAGCACTCCTTGTCATAGGGGCCGTTCCAGCGCCCTCGACCGGAAGAGGTTTTCATCCCGCCGGTTGAGGCGCGGTGGAGCGGAGCACGGGAACGGACGGTGGAGGTCAACCGCTTAACCGCTCGCCGAGCGGTGGAGGTTTTGCTCAACCGGTTGAGGTTGGTGGAGACTCAACCAATTTTAGTTGAGGCGCGGGAAAGACCGGTGGAGAAAATGAAGCCTCAACCTAATCCGGTTGAGGGGGCTGAAACAGCCCCATATACAGGCCAGTGAAAATAAGTTGAACTGCTGGGCTAAGAATGTCTGGCTAATGCAATATTTGCAGGTCCACAATTGCATTGCAATTGGTACTGCACTTACAATGGTTCAACATAGGAATATTCACTTCTTTCACAAACAACGTTATGAACAAAGCAGTAAGGCAGTTTTAGTTTTTGCCACTTTTTGCCACTTTTTGTCGGTAAAAACCGGTTTAAACCGGCAAGTGGCAAAACCCCCTTTTTGCCGGCAAAAAGTGCAACCCTGGGCAAAGGCCATTGGTTAGTGTCAAGAATTTACCACATGTTTGAATGGGATAACACAAAGAAAGAGCTATAACGAAATTAGATACGCTGGCAACTGGAGATACTTTTAAGTGCCTGTGAGACCGGAGAAGTTATTATGCAATTTGATTGACAGATACATCCACTCATCGTGTACTGTTTTTTCTCTCGCACAACAAATGCACATCCTAATCCTAGCACATGCACGGCACACCTTCATCCAAACAAAAGATAACCTCTATAGCAAGTATTCATGATATCTTCTGCCATTAGACATGATTACTTCAATAGAAGAGAATGGCAAAACAATGTGCTTACATGTCAACTCAAGACAATAACTCCATAAATATTCATCCTCATTGTCATATATCTCACCTCTGTTGGGGCTGGTCCAGCTAACTCCTCAAGACTTTGAGCAGAGTCATAAATTGAGGGTCTGCCCTCTTCATCTGAATCCTGAAACACCAATCAGACAAGGGAGTTAGTGTTGTTTTTCTATGAATACTTGTCTCATGGAAGCAAAGTGGGAGACAATGGCCTCATAAACAGTGCTGAAGGACAGGCAAAGTGGGAGACAATGGCCTCATAAACAGTGCTGAAGGACAGGCAAAGTGGGAGACAATGGCCTCATAAACAGTGCTGAAGGACAGGCAAAGTGGGAGACAATGGCCTCATAAACAGTGCTGAAGGACAGGCAAAGTGGGAGACAATGGCCTCATAAACAGTGCTGAAGGACAGGAACATGATGAAGGGAGAATGGAGGTCGACAAGGATAGGAACAAAAACAGGATAGACAGCAACAGAACAATAATGGAATATTTGAGACGCACAAGATGAAAGCTGTGATGGGCTTTTAATCCGGATTTTATATCAAGTTATAATATAGTAGAACATCAAATTTGGTATGCATATCACCACTACACTTGATTCTCCTCCACAAATATTTGCCTCACATCTCTTTGTCTCCTCAAAAACTTGCTAGTATCAGCTGTACTTTCTCCGAACCGGCCCTCAGCATACGCTGCGGGTCGGTCGGGCGTGCGGGGCGCCGACACAGCCGACCGACAACTCGCACGCCCGGCCGGTGGCGAGGGACGCCGCGCCGCGGGGTGGCCGTGAGTAAACGCGAGGCGGCGCCGCCTATCATGTAATGTTGAAAGTATGATTTTTTCTCTCTCAAATTTAGTCCGAATGTTTTTGAATGGATGGATTTCCGAGGTCAGGCCCCGCGCTAAGCATAGCTTGTTGCCCAGGCCCTGACCCCACCACCCGATTAAGCAATTCCTGGCGTCCGGCACAATTTAGAAGAGAAAGTTTTACGTGCCCGACATACCTGGACACGGTCCGCCCCGCCCTCTGACGTCACCTGACCTTGAGTGCGACCGCTGCCACCAGCCACAGGCCATCCCAGCCAGGGGCAAATAGCGAGCGCCGAAGCGACTCGAACCCGGGCTGCCACTACCGGGTGAGGTCAGAAGCCCGGCGCTCTCCCAACTGAGCTACAGGGGCGGACATGATGTGATGATGTGTGAAATTATGCTTGATTGTATGATTGATGTATGATGTATGGATGCTGTTGCGGGAATGTTGTAAGTTCTTAGTTTTGTTTTTGTAAGTGGTGTTTTTGTTTTGAATTGAATACATGTCAGCGACGCGAGAGAAGAAAAAAACGTTCGGCGCCCATGTCTGTATATGCATGTATGTGTGTATTGGGATCGTCCTGATGTGACGTGGTAAGCGTAGTATGTATGTGCGTGCATGCGTGCATGCGTGTATGCGTATATGTGTGCGTGTTTATGTGTCTTGTCGCCCGATTCCGCGGTTCGCGTTTGGCCAATTGTTGCGGCCAGTCTCCCACTGTGCGCTGTCATGTGTCTGATGTGCAGGGAACACGGTTCGTTGGAAGGGTTCGGAGGTGTCAAACTACGGGAGATGCACCATTCGAAAGCAGAGCTCACGCGGAATCCAACGAGGTACATTTGTCAAAAATCCATCGAGCGCCTTCTTTATCGACATTTTGTCTTGTGTGCTTAGCACGGAGCCCAGAGTCCTAGGATTGCTTTGCAACCAGGGTGCGGGTTGGAAAATTCGGCCTAAAAATAACCATGAAGAGTGGAAAGTTCAGCCTAAAAATAACCACGAAGAGTGGAAAATTCAGCCTAAAAAAGACCATATGATGTACCAGGCTTTGCCAAAACTCACTCATCAGAATCAGCTCCTAACCTGTTTTGTTTTCATCCACAGGTTAATATTAGCATTAGTAATATCAGTGTTAGGGTTATAGCTATCCAATACATCTTGATTTAGGGAGTGGAAAATTCACAGTAAAACTTGGGGAAAGAGTGGAAAAATATTACCCACAGGGTGTCGTTTTCCACCCAAATTTCGCAATCCTAGGACACTGACAGAGCCTGACCTAAAAAATCCATCATTCAAAACCATTCGGACTAATTTATAAAAAAAACACCCATTTTGAAGTTACCAAGCGATCAATTCAGGTTAGAACCACAAGAACGACAAGGAAAAACATTACACTGTTCTCAGAACATGAAGAGCAAGCTATGACAAGTTTCTTTTTGCTTTTCATCCTTGGGATACTGCGATCTAAATATTGATTTTGCACAGCGTCAAATTCTAGCAGCGATCCATTTTTAGATCGCGTTAACAGCTGGCTAATCCAAATGGATTCCATTTGCTTCAAAACAAGCCAAAGATTGTGCAGGATCCAAGGACAAAAATAATTGATAGATATTCATGCACTTCATCTTGGAAGAAAAATATTGTGGTTATGGGCCTTTAAGGCTGAACCAGTCTTCGCGCAGCTGCGCGAAGTGGATGCGAGTGCCTGCGGGCGCCTATTCAAATACATGGTAAAATTTCCGCAGTCGATTTTTTCTTCCCGCAACGTGCGCATCGTGCAGTTGTTGCAACCTCCGTTCAATGTATTTGAATAGGCACCCGCATCCACTTCGCGCAGCTGCGCGAAGACTGTGTTTCAGCCT
The DNA here is from genome assembly GCA_036785665.1 of Chirona hameri. Classification (NCBI taxonomy): domain Eukaryota; kingdom Metazoa; phylum Arthropoda; class Thecostraca; order Balanomorpha; family Balanidae; genus Chirona; species Chirona hameri. The sequence goes on from JAXIVJ010000846.1 coordinate 85,634, forward strand.
TTATTCTGTGGTTCAGGCATATTTGAAAGTGAGAATGTACTGAAATTGATCTAAATAAGATAAAATGTCCTTATAGGGGCATCACTCCGCCTATTTCAATCTATTTATTATTCAATCCATTTTATCTGCTCCCCGCAGTTTGGCCAACTGATTTCTGATGGCTGAACCTGAACGGGGGCATCAGCATCAGGGCCTCAGCTAACATCACCTTTTCCCACAAAAATGGAGTTAGCACCTGAAATCGATAGACGAGACCAAAATATATTGTAAATTCATTACATTTTGCATATAACAATTCCTACCAATAGATATTTCAAGTCATAGTTGATAAGCGTTCCACGTTTATAATCAGCAAGTAATCGGTAACAAATTCAGTAAATTAGCCTCCCTACGCATTGTTATTTATCATGAAGGTATGCAATATGTTTCCTGCACTCTATCATTTGGGAATATGTGCAAAACTTTTATGAACAATCAACAATCATTTGAAAAAAAGTGCATTGAAATCGTCAGTTTAACAGTGGCCTACAACCTTACTTATTTAGTGTCGGCAATTTGTTTATAAGTGCCCATTCAACAACGTTGAACAGATAGATTCAAAAGCGCCAGATGTTGCGCTTTCCAATAGTGAAGGGAAAATACTGATCATTAATTTTCCCAAACTTCCAACTTTGAATGAAGGAATCATTTGTTTTAATACTTAAATTTAGATCACATCATTTTAATACCATAACGGTAAGCAAATCAATTGTTGCTAACAAAATACAAAGGTGATTATCTCCCTTTAACTGGGGGGGGGGGGGGGTAAATGCCCCACAGTGACTGCTGGCTGCCCCCCCCCCCCAGTGACAAAATTTTGCCCCCAGTGGGAGCAAAATTCGTAGGTAAAAATACAAATGTACCGTCTGTAAAATAGATAAACGCATCACTGAAGCATGCCTTCAACTTAAAACATGCTTAAAACCAGTAAAACACTGTTTGCATGCACACTAGGTAGCTAGCGTAGCTTTGGAGATGCTGAGGACCAATACCATGGATGAGAGAACCACTGGATAGGTCACTCGGCCGCTCCGCGAAACACATATCCGTTCTGCGCATGCGCAAAAAACCGTACACGACAGTTGCTCGGCGTCGCTTGTGCGAATGGAGTAGCTCGCTGCGACGAAATATATGTGGGATTTTCGTGAGAATCAATAACCGCAGCGAGACGTGCAAGGCGGCAATCGAAAGCTCTCAATGAGACACATCTAAAGCATACGCGACATTTTCCAAATAAGGTCGCATGTCAGGTCACGGTCAGATGAAAGGTCAAAATCCAGATATTTGTGTTGATGGGCCATACTTTCCATTTAACATGGGTGCTCTCAGAGGTATAATACATCGTCCTCATAGTATTAGCCATTTTCACAACCTGACTCCATATAATGGCCCTTGCCCCTTAGGTGAAGTTCAGGTTTGACAAATGTGACTTTTGTACACAATGACACAATTTGACAATTTGAAATATATCAATTTAAATTAAAAAAATACATGTTTATAGACCAGTTTTGTCTAAAAAATAAAGTGGTGGCATTTATTTGTCAGTATATGGTCAATAAAAGCCATAAAATGCAATACAAAAATGATGTCATGAGTTACTCATACTTAGGGAGCCACAAGTCAGTCAAAAATAAAGATACCTATTGCTTTGCAATTTGGTGCGGGTGGCGTAATCGTTCATACTTGGTTCTCCAATATATGTTCCGTTTTTTTTTTTTAAATATCTTTTAAAATATTTATTTTGTGGCATTTTTTTTTAGGGAAAAAAAAAATTGGGTAAAAAACTCAACATTTTGGATATCCGAGATAGCCATTTTGAAGAGAATGTTATTTTTGTTCAATTGACGTGTTTATTTGCAATTTGCTTCCAAACTCTATTTTCTACGATTTGTCAAACATTATAGTTTTTCCACCAAAAATGGCAGGTCACTAAAACGTAATTATCTCCCAAAATACTTAACCAATTTCAATACAATTTTGTGAGAAGACGTATAATTGATGGTGCATAAGGTGTTGAAAGTTTCACACCGATATCTATCATAGTTTTCAAGTTATTTAGAAAATCCGGGAAGGGGCAGATTCTGCCCCCCCCGCGGGGCGCGGGTTAAGCATCATTTGTGGTTCAAAAACGGGAAGACATCACTCATCATCTGCACTGGTTTGTTGGACATTCATAATAAGATGGACAGTAATAAACCTATCGAATGCTTGAATCTTCCCGGTGGCAGGATTGAGTCATTAACCACAAAATCCAAAATAATGATTGAAGTAAGCCTATGGGCTGTGACCGGCGAGCGATCACGGCAGGTATCGCAAGTGAATAACTCTTGACCTATCATCGTTACGGCCGTGTTCTGCACTTCGGGCGACGCACAATGTCTTCAGGAATACTCTGAGGACCATATCAAGCACCTAAACAGTAACAATCTGATAAAATACGTATTTAGCAGCCGGTGTGATCCCCCGCCACCACCGCAGCGCGTGCATTAAAGGGAATACTTCACCTTTAACATGGTGTTTTGGACTGAGATAGCAGATTTGTAGAGCAGATCTAAAAATGAGTTGCGGTGAAACAATTACCTCCCTACGTTAAGTAATTTCGACACCGGACTAGTGGGCCCGGTTTCATGTCCGCTGTTCCGGACCACCATCGGGACATGAATGCTCGCCGCCGGAGGCAGGTATACTCTCTGGCACGTAGTCTCTGATCACGACGCCTCGTTAATATCCGCTCAGCGGCCCGGGCGGCCCCTTGTCAGAGACTGTCCTTGGCGTCTGGCGGAGCCAGAACGCCAGCTGCTATCGTACGATTTATCGTGAAATGCAAAGAGAAACTTACTTCTTTCTCCACATATATCCATCAGTTGTCCAAAACAAAGTTATATTCGTAGCTTTGAGCTCAAGATGCACCGTATGGTTGAATTTCAAGACAACTTGCAAGGTGACCAATTACCTTTAAGCGGACGGCGCGTCGTGTACGTTTTTAGTTCGCAGTTTCGCCGCAAGGTGGCCACCACCCAAATGCGGTGTCGCAAGGATCAAAGGATGCCGCGGGGAGTGCCTATCCAGGTAGTCTCTTATCCATGCCAATACTCGCCCCTCGTGGCGTCGGCTCGATATTGGCGTGGATCATAGGTGTCAATTTATATACTTTTGGGGTAGCGCTCTGCCACCCCTTGAGTTCGCCCCACTCCCCAACGGTGCGGATCCAAAGGGGTGGGGAAAAAGGGCCAAGCCCCCAAACCGTCTGAAATCAGCAAAAAATGACGCATTTTCTAATTTAAAAGAACCTTAAAAAAACTTTACGAATACAAGTTTTATTAAACCACCCATTCATCCATAAAGAAGTAAAATCCGATGAGTGCTTTTATCTGTTTGCGACTTTGTGAGATTTCGACCCCAAACCAACTTTTTTGCCGTTCTGGATCCTCTCTTGCTTCTGGCCTCAGATCAGGCACCTGACACACAGGTTTCATCCGCGGTGATCCGTGGAAAACCTAGCTTTTGATGAATTCGTTGGTTCTAGGAACATAGACTACCCAATACCACCTTCATCACATCACACGACGAAACCGGTTATTACGAAACCGGTTAAAACTGCCAGTATGGGCCTGTTCAAGTGGCGCCTCTAACCTCCTCTTCAACTTACAACTGTATGTATAATAACATAGGACAGTTACAAGCTGGAGCAACTTGGAGGAAGTTAACGGCGCCACGGGAACAGGCCCGATTCTACCATATTTGAATGAGATGCGCCATATATGAATCCCTTCGCGCTTTTTCCGCGGTTCAAATACATAAAATGAATAAACAAAATAAAATAGCAATGATTTCTGGCCTTTCCTCTGCCAGTATATAAATATATGCCAGTATATAAGTATATAAATATCGGCCAAGCAATGTTTCTATCATTCGTGAAGTTTTTAGGTGTTTCTCTTCACTTTCGATCTGCCTGCATTGATTTGGAAGCATAAGCAGTCAGGCACCATTTATATACTTTTGGGGTGGCCCTCAGCTATATATCGATCGAATAACCGATTTCACCACAAATCCGACGAATAAATGTAAATGTATGTAAATGCCAGCATTTGACGGTCTCGACCGATCATGAATGGGTCTCTCGAAAACATGCCAACGTTGAGCCGATATCAGCCCGATGCTTAATAAGACGTCGGCCCGAAAAACGTTTAAAACGCATAATAATTATTTCAATTATTCACGTCTAACCGTAATATGTGATATGAGTTGTACCGTAAGCGGCAATAGACGGTAACAACCAGGAAACAACTACTCTTAGTTTCGGTGCCTCGTTTTTTATTCCAAGATATAACGTTTTTTCTTTGCAAGGGAAATTGCATGGATTGGATCTGCACTGATTAAAATAATAATTTAATGAGGAGTTTCTAATTGCTCCGACTATTTTACCCTCGCCTATTGCCTAACAAAATATTTTTTTTTAGTCGAAAATGAAACGCCTCACAACATTAACTACTTGTTTTATTTAAGGTGTAAGGGATATGTCTCAAATTGAGCCCTTGGCCACCACTGGCGCATCCAGAATGTCCAAAAACGTCGGTTTGAAGGACTGTCTCAAACTTGTCTGACTTTTTTTGGGTTTGGGGGTTGGGATTGACTTGGAAACCCCACTTTTTTATCTCTCAGGAATATCACGAGAATGGCAGTGGCCTTCTTCCGCCTTCTTCATAGCTAATGGCAGAATACCTTTTTATCGTTTGCCTATATATTTATGAGAGAAGTTATGTACTATTTTTTTTATAAACAAAAACAGTGTGACCTGTGGTGGCCTCCGGCACCTATATATCAACCTGATCTAAAAATGGAGCACACCCAAGCAATTACAAATTTAAGACCTTTCCTTTGCTTTTTAGTTTGTTCCTCTTCCTAGCTATCACGGTAGGTACCTGAAATATTTGGGGGTTTCTGGAGCAAATTTATCCAAAAACCAAAACTAAAATATGGCCTTTGATGACACTGGTGCCTGGTGGTGACCTCAATATAGACCTGAGCAAAAAATAATCAAAATACTTTCAACATGAATTTGGACAAGCTATCCAATAGCATTTTTGGATTCTGTCTAACCCGCCAAGTTTGAGGGAGGCGTTCAGGTGCCTCCCCTGGCACAACTAAGATGGTGCCAAGCACTGGCAGGGCACAGGTTTAAGAAGTGCTTTAAAACAAACTCTCCCTTGTATAAGCTGCTTAGATCTTCCTATAAAATCAGATGTTAATTTTCAGCTAATTCATTTTGGTAAAGAATGGCACTGATGGACCCCTTTGATTTCAGTGTTGGAAAAGTTCACGTTTGTTGGTTCCATATACACCAACACATTTTGTACTCCCAAATTGTGACTGGTAAAAATTGATTTTTTTTGTACTCCTCAGAAATATTTATTGTTTATTAACTAATAAAAGTGTTTGTTGCAGAGAAAACCTGTTCATAAAAGGTTGACTTCTAGCTTGGAAAGTTGGACTGAATTGTAGCCAACACCACAATTACCTCCATCCACCCACTGCCACTGGATTAAAATAAAAGCTTAGGCAAAGACAAACCCAAGTCCCAACTTGAACTGTTAACAAACCAAACAAAGTTATAAAGTTTCCTTGAACAAACCAAGCTCACAAGGCAAACACCGTCAGCAAAAAAAATATCCACCGTGCCTTTCCACGCGGGTTATTTGCGCTGAAAGCGTCGCAATCGGTAAAGAGTCTCGGCAATTCATTTATCGTAACATCGCAACACAACAACCACAGCGTAGAGGCCGGGGAATAGAATATAGATCGCTGACGGCTAACGGTCTGCTAACCCCCTCCCCCCCCCACCCCGGGTCAACAACTTGACGGCTGACGGCCCGTTACCCCCCCCCCCCTCCTCAACAACTTTTTGGAAATACGCCACTGGATTTGCCCCCCCCCCCCCACAACCCACGGATCCTCCCCTGACTGATTTGGTCATTATTCCTTGATTTTCTTTATAAAAATAGAGATAGACGAATTGTAGTTCCCGATGACCTTGTCATACCCCATGAGTTTCAATTCGATCGTTCCAAAACTCTGTCTGTGGTAGTGTTCTGATTCGTTTTTGAGGTAGGGTCACTAACGTGGCCTGGTGACCTGACCTGACATGACCCTGAAATCAAATTTAGTCAGAAGATGCAAAAGAGATGTATCAATAGCTGTGCCAAATTTCATGGCGCTGCATGGAACGGTTCAGGAGATATCGACCTGAGAGACTGACGAGAGTACAACTATTGGGAGTACAAATGTAATTAGAGTAGGTCCCTATGCCACAACACAGTGTGACCTACTCCAATTGCCCCACCAATTATTCTCCAGCCTCAGAAGGAGAACAAGTACTCTGTAAAAGAGTAACAATTACTTTGCTGACGGCAAAACGCACTGGGATGCTGTTATCTCCGTAACATGTTGACTCACATTTGTGACGTCAGAAGCCTATTCGGTTTTGACCAATCGACTAGCTTGATTGAGAGCTGGACCAGTATGGATAGCCGTTAGCTCCCTTGTACCCGTGACGTTTACCATTCGCTCATAGAATAGTAGCGAGTAGTGAAACTACATCCTTTGTCAGTTTTTTGGTGACACACACACAGCGCACACATGAGTTGTGATTACTGATTATTGTGGGGTTGATCTCACGGTGGGTACTTTTTTGAGTAGCATTGAAATCATTTTAATTATATGATATGAAGGCCAGTTCGTGATTTGAAATGTTATTCGGTTGGAGAGCCAGACTGAAAAAAAACACTAAAAGTGACACATTTTACATGGACACATTTCCTGGTTATGACCGCCAGGCCCCATGTTGATGTAACAGTTTTCTGGCATTGTTCTGAATTGTTGTCCTGAAAAAGAAAATGTGTGCTTAGGTAGGTATACGTTGCTTTTCTGCATGAATGCATAGGTACTTACCAATAAATGTCAGCACATTTTGATCTGGGGAATTTAGTTTTGTAGTTTATCATTCATCATTATTCATTAGTATATCAGTATTTATTTTTGGCCTACCATCAGGTTATTTTTGTACTCTTTGTTTGCGAAGATATGTACTCCTCCACCAACAAAAAAAAGTAGAATTCCCACCCTGTTTGATCTGTTCCTGTTTAGCCCCCAAATCAGTTTTCACAAATTGACACAGCTGGCATGAACCTTTGTTGATGTGCATGTTTATATCTAACATTTTTATTCAGCTTCATTATTGTATTACTATACTATTTCATTTCTAGTTTGCACTTATGTTTTAGTCATTATCACACTTCAAGTATTGTATTAGTATAAGTACACCTAACCATGACCTTGTTCCCATGGGTAGTTTAAACTGGTTTAAAAAAGATAGCTTAAAATGGATGAGATGGTTTCCGGCCATGTAAGTGGGCATATCTCGCCAGCAATCATCCAGTCTGCAAAACATGGCAAGCTTCAACAAGATCTCGTTGGGGCAGGGTTGGCACCAACACATCAAAATTTGGGCAGCTTTTGAAAATTTGGGGCAGGTTTGGAAAATTTTGTGGCAGCTTTAAAAATTTTGTGGCAACATTTTTTTTAATTTAGGGGCAGCTTCAGACTTTTTGGGGCAGAAGTAACAATTTACTGATTCACACTAGATAAAACAAGATTGAAAAGTGAATTCATACTAGATCAAACACGATCATGAATACCCGCCCCCCGTCAACAGCATTTGCTGACAGGACCAAAATTTCCTCCTCGGGAAAAATATAAAATCCTGCCCCAAATGGGGCAGCTTGCTGCCCCATTTGGGGATGGATTTAGGCTGCCCCAAATATCTTGTTGATGTTCCTGCCACATTTTGCATACTGGCCCTGATAATTTCTTAGCTTAGGTCCTGATCAGCATCAATACATTCATGCAGAACAAACACTTCATTTTATTCAACATTTTCTCAGTGGCAAACTACCAAAATAAAGGTAGAAATGGAGCACAATTAACGGCGAGAATCACTTACGCTCAAGGATTTTCGACGACCACCATTGCCATCAAGCGATACGTCCGACCCAGACACATCGTCAGAGCCTATAGTGTCTGTGTTTCTCTTACGCCGTCTTTCTGCCATCACAGCAAGCAAGTAATACAGTAAAAAAGGATAAGGCACACGTGTGCAACACGTAATTGTATTTGTATGTACCGTGCGCGTAATTGAGCAGGTACGAGAGAAAGCAGGCGTGGCCGAAAAATGAGAGTGGGGCGGCGTTTCCCGGCCCAACGCAAGGTAAATAGAATACTGCCCACCGCTTTCTTTGAGACATTTATGGCGAGGCAGCATGCTCACCTGTTCTGTGGTAGGTGATAAAGGGTTGTAAGCTGAACAGATGTTTGGATTCCTGAACAGCTGATTGCACCGAAACAGCTGACTTTCAATTCCTTTGTCGGAAGAAATCTATGTTATTTTTTAATATTTGCTTAAAATTTGACTTATTTCAGCATAATGAGTTAAATTTAATAAGTAAATTTGTCCTTGTACACTCAAGCACAGTTTTTATTCTGAAATATGTAAATAACAAACATGATATCAGCTGCGGCACCACCCAACCTCATCAGACCTCTATCAGACACGACTTGACTAGAGCTGAGCCAGGGTAGTCGTATCGACTACCCTGAAGGCAGATTTGCCGATTTGTTTACATGCAATGCAGGGGGTGTCATCCCTATCTCCGTAACGTGTCCACTTATACTTATGACGTCACCCCAGTAGTCAATTCTGGCGCATATCGTCTGCGGTCGGTTAAAACGGGTTTTCGCAAATAACTTTTTGACAAATGTAGATACAGCAATTATTTTGATGTCATCGTGTTCGCCTCGTCAGAACTCGTCGATTCGTACCAATTGCATGTGGTTTAGGTCAAATCAAAAGTTCATTGAAGGGGCGGGGCTTAGAGCCTCAGCTGGTGACCGCCGAACCGCAGGGGGACCGTGAACAAGGCCCTGACTTTTGATGACCTCTAGTGACCTCAATATTGACCTGAGCCTAAAATGATTCACAAGATGTCGATTCGCCTTGCTTTGAGCTTTCCAACGCTGTCTTTCCCTTTTTCGTAACCTTTTTACTTTTCGAGCTAGACGGTATTTATTTCTCCAAAAATAGCATTAACTGCAATAGCGGAAGAGGCCGGTGCCTACACATGACTCACGTTCTGACGTCATGATCCCCTAGAATCGCCGGATGACTACCTCCTATATATGGCCTTGCATGCAATGTATTACATTTTGCAGATATGCTGCAGCGTTTTGCGGCTGCAGCATGCAGGATAGGGTCTGTCAACGCCGGTATCTATCACATTTCTGAAACTACGTGTTGTCCTGTGTGTCCTCAAGTCAAATCGGTATGATAAATATATTTCGGCTCTTATTTTACTCAGAAATATTTATTACGGTACCTATTTTATTATATTTTACTACCTATAGGCTAAAGGTACTGATCTGTTATTTCGATAGGCTGTTCTTGCCTTTATATTTAACTAGGTGCACGTTTGCATTGATGTTGTTCAATATATTTTTTCTTGCATATATATATTTCATTTATTGTGAGGAAATTATTGTCTTCTTCATATCATTTGGTGCAGGGTAAAGGTCCAATCACCAGTAGTGGTGGTGGTGGTGGGGGTGGTATTGGGCTTTACAGCTATGCAACTGTCATCATTTATAGTCAGGGTCTCCCACGCTGACCCAAGCAGGGAAACTGAATGGCCTTGCCAGTAGCTAGGCTCAAACCCAGAACCTATGGATTCTGAGTCCAACGCTCTACCAACTGAGCTGAGCCACTCAAACTCCCCAAGGTCTAATCACCAGTCAAGTGCTTGATAGCCTCAACATGCTGAAGTGTCCCCCCAAAAAAACCCTGACCACACAGTCACATACAAATTGCAATGGTACATAGCATGCTATTAACTGAACACAACTCATGTCACATGCACACCACAACTGTCTGCTGATTCCACACCATTTTGTAAACAGTGTAAACATCTCAATTTTGTGGTTGGCTTCATTGATTAAACACATGCTTCAGTGAGACTGTTTTGTGTAAATGCTGCTCAGCTATGAAGCCAACCACATCAAACAAGTTCATTTTGTGAGTAATTCCTAACTGACTACTTACACCATGAGAGCTACTGAGCCGCAGTGCCCATGGCCCGACTGTGTTTATAAGACCCCTGCTCTTGAGGGGCCTGTCAGCATCCAACTCCTCCAGATGCACCAGATGACTGTCCACAGCTTGGCACTGGCACCACCGCCAGAACGCCAGCCACAGGCTAAACTGCCCCATTTGGAGATGAGCGAAGATGGCACAGTCACAGAGACCGCCCTGGGCATCTTTCGGCAGCAGCTAGCCTCCTACAAGCAGAGCCTGGGTGCCTCAGCCCCCTGTGATGCTCTGCCGGACACTATCCTCCAATTCCTGCCTCCAGCTGCTTACAACATCCTGTTGGCCCAGTACGGTGAGACGCCCACTGCTCAGACTGAGACCTAACTGCTCACCAACATTGAGGAACTGATGGTTCGGCCAGAGAATAAGCTATCATATGTCCTCAAGCTACACAACATGAAACAGGAGCAGGGCCAGCCAGTTGCCCACTTCTCTGCCAGTGTCAGGGCTGCTGCAAGGCATTGTCAGTTCAAGGTAACCTGCAGCTGCCAAAATCAGGTCAGTTACGAAGACGACATGGTCCTCTACCAGCTTCTGTCTGGCCTCAGCGACATGGAGGTTCAGGCTGGCCCTGGACAAGGAGATGGCAAAGCACAGCCAAGAGGCCATGCACCATGAGGAACTGGGCCGACTCAATTCCACCTACAAGCGTCAGAAAGTGCTGCTGGTAGCTCTAAGGCAAAGACTAGATTGTGCACCCACTGCGGCGAAGAAGCTCATGCCAACCGTCGGCTCCAGTACAAGGCCTTCAACCACACGTGTACTTGCGACCCCGTGGGCAGGGCTGCGGAGTCGGAGTCGAAGTCGGAGTCGAAGTCGAAGTCGAAGTCGAAGTCGAAGTCGGAGTCGGTCGGAGTCGGGGTCGCTAAAATCTTACCGACTCCGACTCCGGCCCGGAGTCGGAGTCGACTTCTTGGCAATTGGCGATTACTTTGGTCGGTAGAATAGTCGTCTGCCTAGGGCCATCAACTTTACATCCCTTTCAATAGAAAATGAGTGGAAAATGAATCGAGTGGAAAGTTTACTCAACTAGCGGTAGATTTGCGCCTGATGAAGTTAGGGCAATTATTTTTACGTCATCTGATGATGATTGGGGTTTTGGACACACCGACTCTTACGGTCACACGGCGCCCATTTTAATATCATCGTGCTCGTTTCGTCAAGGATATTCGAATCATACCAGGTTACCTAAGTCCAATTAAAAATTTGACCTCAGGTCAAGGTAATATAAGGTCATGTGGTGAACCAGGTATGTCGTGCTGCGCATTGTCGGACGCGTCTCGACGAGACATACACAGTGGTGCCGGTCTCACGTGCTTATCCGCCGCCTGCAGACGAGCGCGACTGGGCTGGACGCGCGGCCGGCACGCCGTGCTCGGGCGGCGTAGCATTGTTCTCCATACTGTTAAGAATAAAAACAAACGGAAAAATAGATGGCATTGCAGATATTGCTTAGCATGCGGTTGGAGAACGGATATAGGCGGAGTCGGGAATTGGGATCTGAGTCGGAGTCGATTTTTTCAGGCCGGAGTCGGAGTTGCTAAAATTATGTCGACTTCGCAGCCCTGGCCGTGGACACCTCCCCAAGGTCTGCTATCGCAAGGGCCAGCCTGGGGTCACCGCTCGTGCAGCAGCCGGGGCGATCGAGACGCCATCGGTGGCCAGGCCGACCAGTCCCGTCACTGACGGATTGTTCGAGTTGTCCACCAAGTTCGTCGCTGAGGCCGAGCGTGAGTTTCTCCATGTTGTCCAGCGCCCTCAGAGCAACTGCCTCCCCGTCACGGTCGCCGCGGACAGTGGGGGCCTGCCGCGGTCTCGCGCCCGATCAGGCTCGGCCGCCACGCGAACCGCCACCCGCACAGCTGTGCGGATACGGGGCCACAGTCACCTGCTGCGGCCCAGGCATCCTCGCCGTCCTGGGGGTCACCAGGGCCGATCTTCTTCGGTCCAGCATCAGCCTGTTCGCAGCGAACAAGTCACGGCTCACGGTATGGGGTGCACTCCCGGCCTCGCTCAGTCTGACATCCGACGGAAGACCTATCAGACCGTGGAACTCAAGTACGTCGTGCAGGACCTATCCGGCCTGTATCTCTCCAAGGATGCCCTCGCCTCTCTGGGGTCCATTCCTGGGTCCTTCCCTTACCCTCCTCATCCATCGGCCAAGACCGCTGCGGCCGCTGACGTCTCTGCTGTCTCTGGAAACCCAACCCCTTCCAGTAAGTTGGCCCCCTGCGGCTGTCTGCTGCGTACGGACACGCCAGATCGGCCCGCACTTCGCGAGTCGGTTGGCGAGGCCGACGTTTGTTGTTGTTTGTTTGTTGGGGCTTGAGGGCGCGACGACTGCATGGTCAATTTGCGCCCATAACAGTTAACTACTTACTGATGCGAAAATATCACAGGGAAGTGAATGCTACGGACGAAGGAAAAGAGACCGCCGGACTGGATCCATTGGGAATCATCATCAAGAAGATGACACAGCGTCACGGTTGGCATGACCTGGCCGAGATGCCTTGAACGCTTTCTAGCATACCGTGGGCAGGCGAGCAAGACATGCGCCACAGTGAGAGGCTCGTTGCATCTAGGACACATGGGCCTGTCACTGCCACAAAGCAAGTACCCGTGTGTAGCGTACGTGTGGCCAATCCGCAGTCTGCACAGAGTAACCTCCTCGCGCCTGTTTCTCCGTGAACTTGATGGCCACTGTCTAAGCACCGGTTTGACCGGTCTGAGCTTGTTGCTCGCTTGTGTGTCCCACGTACGCTGCCACTGGTCTTGTAAAAAAGCACCAGCAGCTGGGTAAAAATCTTGTGCTGGAAGCAGGAGGCGCCTCGTGCAGGGTGCCGATGCTGCTCGTTTCGCCGCAGCGTCAGCAAGCTCGTTCCCTGCAATGCCCACGTGACTGGGTACCCAACAGAACTTCACCGATTTCCCTGCCCGGTCTAAGGACGTAAGTCGTGCTAAAATGTCCTGTATAAGGGGACTGCTTGGATGGAGCGATCTAAAGGCCAGAAGGCTACTTAAGGAGTCTGTTAAAATGAGGTGTAAAGCCTCATCGCTCACTTCAATAAAGCATAAAGCTTTGGTTATTGCGACTAGCTCTGACGTGTATACTGAAGAATGACATGGAAGCGAGAAAGAGCGAGTATCGTGGCCGCAAACAAATGCGCAGCCTACACCTTCGGATGTCTTGGATCCGTCCGTGTATGTAAAAGTGCGACCTTCGCAAGAAGCCAAGTGCTCCATGGCCCGAGACCTGGGCTCAGACGGGTGGACATCTCCCTTTTTAAGTTCCGACAGTGATATATCGATTTGAGGACGGATACACGTCCATGGCGGCGAGGGCGGGATATCTACACGTATCACGTCACGCAAGGACAAGCCGCTTCTCGCAAACAGATCCTGCATCCGTGAGCAGAAGGGTACCGATCGCTGTGGCGTGCCTTCGAAAAACGAGAGAATGCCTCTCGAGAAAACATAGGGGTACGTAGGATGCATGGGAAACTGGCGGAGCTTCAATGCATATCTCATGCCGAGCATCTGCCTGCGGAGAGAGAGAGGGGCTTCGTGCGTCTCCGCCAGGAGGCTGGTTGCTGGCGAGGTGCGAAAGGCGCCTGTAACGACACGCAGTGATGTATGGTGTATTGTATCCAGTGCTCGCTTATTTGACTCGCTTGCACTGTCGTATATAAAACACGCATAGTCCAGTTTGGAGCGAATTATGGACCGATAAAGCAGCAAAAGCGTGCTACGATCTGCACGATATGAAGTCCGCGAGACGCATCTTAAAATGTTCAGGGCTTTAAAACATCTCTCCCGAAGCACTTTAAAATGTTCCTTATACGTCAGCTTTCTGTCAAAAAATATGCCCAGAAACCTCGCTACCGGCTGTGTTGGGATCGGCTGACTGTACAGTCGAATCCCTAGGTTGGGGTCAGGGCAACGGCGGCGACAAAAGTGCACAGCAACAGTTTTTGTTGTTGAAAAGCGAAGGCTGTTCTCCGTACTCCACCTCTCCAGGCGTGTGACAGCTAGCTGCAGCTGTCGAGACACTAAACGAGCGCTGGAAGCAGAGTACCATATCGCGAAGTCATCTACGAAAAGAGATCGCCCGACCGCCACCGGGAGCTTGTCTCCTGTCATTAATCATGACAGCAAACAACGCCACACTAAGTACACCTCCCTGAGGAACTCCGTTCTCCTGTGCAAAACTGTTGGAAAGATTATTTCCCACACGGACTCGAAAGTGGCGGCGAGATACAAAGTGTTGTATAAAGCGGCCCATACGACCTCGAATGCCATAATTATACAGTTTTCTAAGAAGGACATGACGCAATACAGTGTCATAGGCTGCCTCTATATCAAAGAATATTGCTCCAAGGTGCTTCTTTTCGTTAAAACAGGCACGCGCTTCCGTGTCTAAGGTTAAAATGTGGTCAACCGCGCTACGATTTTTTCTGAACCCACACTGAGCGTTTGTAAAAACGCTGTTATGTTCTAAAAACCAACTAAGACGTGCGTTCACCATCTTTTCCATCAGCTTACACAGGGATGAAGTAAGTGAGATGGGCCGATAGTGGAGAGGGTCAAGACCCGACTTACCAGGTTTTAAAATGGGTATTACGGTGGCTTCTCGCCAAGCAACAGGGAAAGCGCCCGTCTCCCGCAGCGAGTTGAACGTCGCTAGCAGCGCCTCATGGGCAGCTGCAGGGAGATGCCGAAGCATGTCGTTGTGGATGGAGTCAGGACCCTCCGCCACAGTTCGCAGTGAATGTATGGCGGAGGTCAGTTCGGCCAAGGTAAAAGGCTCGTTGTAAACACTGTGCTGGGTAGTGGAGAAGTCCACGGCACCTGGTTCTTGTCGGGCCCACCGTTGTGCGGACTGCCGTTCCGTGTGCCCGCCCCGACATCGCTCAGAGAGTGCTCGGCCTATCACGTCGGCGACCTCTACTGGATGAATGATATCCGAGTCGTTCACTCTAAGGATCGGCAGCGGGACAGGGCTGTGCCGGCCAGCAATGCGCTTGATGCGTGTCCACACTTGGGACGTTGGAGTAAAACGGTTTAAAGAATTTACATAAGTGCGCCATGAAACCGCCTTTGCCTCCTTTATGGTGCGCCGGGCAAAAGCCCTCGCTTTCTTAAAAGCGATAAGATTATCTGTAGTGCTCCTTCGGTCAAAACTCCTAAAAGCTCTCTTTCGAGCCCGGATGGCTTCTCCGCATTCCTTAGTCCACCAAGGAACTGGAGCGCGACGGGGCTGACCTGATGTCCTTGGAATGCACCCGTCGGCGGAGTTTAAAAGCAAGGAGGTAAAATCCTCTGCTGACATGGGAGAGTTATCGGCTCTGGTTAAAATCAGTGTCTCCATTGCCACTTGGAATTCTGCCCAGTCTGCCTTGTATACGTTCCACCTCTGTGGTCGGCTGCCTAAAACTGGGCCATCCTGGTGCTGGAGCCAAACCGGGAGGTGGTCACTTCCCAGTGGGTCATCGTGCACGGACCAGGTAAAAGATGAGCTAGCTGGGGGCTCACCAAGCTCAAGTCCAATGCAGAGGTCTGACCGGAGGTCACTGTAAAATGGGTCCGTGTTCCCGTGCTTAAAATACACAGAACCTCGTCGTTAATAAAATGCTCTAAAAGGCGGCCACGAGTGTTCGTGGCATTACAACCTCATGCAGTATTATGGGCGTTAAAATCGCCCAGCAGTAAGATCGGTGGCGGCAGCTCAGCGACTAATCGTCTAAGTTCCTGCAGAGGAAGGTCGATGCCAGGGGGAGGTACACCGAACATAGGGTTACCTCTCGACGGTAGAGGTTAATACGAGCGGCCACTGCCTGCAGCGTGGAACGCAGCGCGAGCTGTCGCGCAGGCACACTATGGTGAATCGCCAGCAGAACTCCACCATGTGCAACTGTTGTCACTGGTATGTCTTTACGGAAGACAGCATAGCCCTTCACCGTGCACTGCATATCGGGCGCCATTTTCGTCTCCTGGAGACAGATGGCCAGTGGATTCCGCCTGCGGATGACTGTCTGCAGGTCTTGAAAATTGGATCTCAGACCTCTACAGTTCCACTGAAGAATAAAATGCATGGGAATGGATTAAAAGTGCGCAAAAGCACGTTTAAAGAAGGAGGAGCAGGCAAAGGCGCATACTAAAAGCCAGTTCACATGACGTAAAACCACTAAGAATGTAAAAGGACACCGGCACCGAGGCAAACGCGCCTGGTAGAGTCCAACAGGACGGCAAAACACCCAAAAGGGCGGTAAAAAGTTCAAAAGAACTTAGAAATGATGATGATTGGGGCTTAAAGAGGCACATAGTGCAAATGACTAAAAATATTCCGCCGCACCCGGGAAGGAGCTGTCCCCGAACTGGATTCGGCCGTGACCCAGCCGCGACCTGCCATCAGCCGAGCTGGACCGTCCTCCGGTCGAGCCCGGCTGAAAACGCTGGCGGGTACGGGGGCTGCCACCCTCCGTTGGCGAACCCTTCCAGGGCAGGACACGCTTGCCGGGACGCTCCGGCGCGGCAGCTGCCGCCGCCCGCCCCGGCGAAGAAGGCGGGGACACCGGCGTCGGCCGCGCCCCTGACGCCGGCAACGGGGTCACCGGTGGCCGCTCTCCACTCGGGGACCCCGCGGGCCGCGGCGGTGGAGGGGCACGCGGCAGCTGCGGTGGTAGTGGTGGCGGGGGACCCATCGGAGACGGGCCCTCCGCAGAACGCACAGAGGAAGGGGACGGTCCTGCCGACCCACCAGGCGACGGGCCCACAGCCCCCGATGGAGTCGACTCACCGACCCCCACGGCTTCCGGAGAACGCTTGGCCTCGCGGGCTTTCTCGACGAGGCGAGCACGCCTGACATCGCGCGCCCGCTTTTCCTCCTGGTTGCGGCGCAAAGCCGCCATGACCGCAGTCTCCTTCACAGCAGGAGGGCGGCTGGGAGTCGCCGTCGCCGACCCAGAAGAGTACCTGGGTGACGCAGGCTCGGTACGAGAGGGAGACCGTCGCTCGCTCGAGCGCCGATGTTGGACGAGGGTCCAGCCCTCGCCTCCATCCCCAGTGTTGGCACTCACCGCCGCAGCAGCGGGCGCCGCAACCGGGGCAGCCAGGGCACCCTGTCCTCCAGGAGTGGAGGTGGGGGAAGGGGAGGGGACGGCCGAGGCCCCCGCAGGAGCCGCCGA
This sequence comes from Chirona hameri, assembly GCA_036785665.1. Classification (NCBI taxonomy): domain Eukaryota; kingdom Metazoa; phylum Arthropoda; class Thecostraca; order Balanomorpha; family Balanidae; genus Chirona; species Chirona hameri. The sequence goes on from JAXIVJ010000846.1 coordinate 103,052, forward strand.
GGCCTCCGCAGCAGCCGCCGCTGCCCCGGCAGCAACGACAGAAAGACCGAAGGACTTTAGCAGCAGAACCAGCTGCGCTGCGCTCATCTGTTCAAGCATAGCTTTGGGCGAGAGAGGAACAGATGGAGGAGCTCTCGCCATCTGGGCATATGACGTCCTTGGGTGGGACTCGTCGTATACATCACGAGCCTCTCTGAACGAGATGTTCCTGTTGGTCTTAATGCTATTTATCTCTCTTTCTTTGGCGTACATCGGACAGGTCCTATCATAGGAAGTGTGTGGTTTCTGTTCCTCGGGGCAGTTCACGCATTTGAGTGCTGTAGCCTCACAGTTCTCGTCCGTGTGCTCCGTAGAGGCACACCTTGCACACGTCGGTCGGTTTTTACAGTGCGTTTTGGTGTGACCAAAACGCTGGCAACGAAAGCACCGCATCGGGTTGGGGATGAAGGCACGCACCTTCACGCGAACACACCCCACTACCACTTCTGACGGAAGGTCGGTGCTGTTAAATGTTAGGACTATGTTGTCTGTCGGAATCATGTTTCCTCCTTTCCTGGATAAAATCCTCCTTGCCTCGGTTACGCCAAACCGGGTGAGACCCTCTACGATCTCCTCGTCACTAACGTCCCGCAGATCATAACAGTTCACGATGCCCTTCGTCGAGTTTTTGGTCCTATGCGGGGCCACTGTCATCGGAGTTGTGACTTCCCGTCTGATGCCTCCATCCCTCACCGTGCATACAAAGCTTGTAGCCGACAGAGCGTTTGCCGCGTCAGCCACGTTAACAAACTCAACCTCGATTGCGCCGTCTCGCAACTTGTCGCAGCGGATCACCTTTCCGAACCGATCACAGCCGTCCCTCCTCTGGAAAGGGGAAAGTAAGCTGAGCCTCCTCTGCTCAGAGGAGAACACCAGAACCCGAGGAGTGGGGAGGGCGCCTTCTCAGCGCTCTCCTGCGCAACACGTCGTCCGTTCCGCTCCACCTCAGTGGAGCGAGAGTCATTCACCGAAGGGCGATTTTCACCACCAGACGGGATGGTTCGTCCATCGGCCGAAGCCGATGGGCAAGGGGCGGCAGAAGCCGTGGTTCGTAGGTTTGGGTTTGAAGTATCCATGGTAAGTGATTGGTCTCTGCTCAGTCCCCGCCGACGCTCCGCCACGGCGCCGCTACAAGGCCGAGGGCTGGGGACTGGGCTCTACGGGGCTCGACGACGCCCTCCCAGAGGGGAGAGAGAGACTCACCACCCCCGCCGTTTGGACGCCGCCTCCTCCCTTGACGCCTTAAAGGGAGTGTGCCTACTGTTTTAGAATGTCAAAAATATTTTTCATACGGTAAGTAGCTGTTGGTTTGATTGTTGTATATGATGAAATTTACATCTGGAGCCCCTTTAGTTGAATTTCCACTTATATTGTTTTTTGTTTATATTTGTTTCGATATCTATAAAACGATCGCTACTATGGTGATGATATGTAAAACGGCGCACATAAGACAATACAATTACGGTCACATCATGCAAGATAGAAAGACGAGTTTTGCACAGCACGTTCTTGCCACTGTGAACTTTATTATGTGCAAGTTTCGTAGCTCTAAATTGATATCTTCTTAAAAAAATGGCCATCGGCCATCATCGAAATGGTCATCATCGAAAAACATGATGGCCGTCCAGTTTCTGTTCGGCTGCTGCTATCAGCGTGCACGAGCTGTTTTGTTGAATTGCTATTGGCCGGCGCTAACAATATGCTAGCAGTTTAATCGATAGTTGCAGTGCTTCTAGTAGCGGAAGCCCTCTGGAGTCTACCCGATAACTTTTTGCTCCCAAGCAAATTCCTGGAGTCTTTTAATATCTCAGCAACTAGGGTGAATCTGGAGAAATGAAGTATTGGTTCAATTCAGAAAATTGTGCTCTATAGACCAGTGTCAATAACCCCAACTAAGCGATGTGAGTAGGCACACTCCCTTTAAGCCGGGACGCCACCCGGTGCAGCGGCAAAGCCACCCCGCAGCCGCCGGACAAGTGCATGCACCCGCCCTGCGGCAGCGAGACAGCCAAGCCACGACCCCCGGCAGCAGCCCCGACGCGAAAGCTTCTCAGTGCGGCGCCTCACTGAGTGTCCCCGCCCTTCCGGAAATCCAGCCGGCTTTTAAACAACTTCTGGATTCCCCCGCAGGGGCATCGGCTTCGGCCGGTGTAAGGGGAGTAGCGCCCCCTCGGGTCCCAGCTAACCCCCCTCCCTCCATCCCCCTCACACTCACCCCCCTGCCCAGTCCCAGTCCATTTTTGCAACCCCCGTAACAAGTCCCGAACCCCTCCCCACTCAGTTTACTGGGTGTCCCCGCTGAAGCCTCCTCCCTTTGCGGCGTTTGACGGTCGGGTGCTAGTCGCCCGACCTGAACAGGCTTCTTGCGTCTATCATGGATATTGTCCTAGCATTAACTATGATGCGACAGGGGATGCCTGGCTTTTTACATTGGTAAGGCTTTTCTGCGACTAAGCGCGTCGACCCGTACCCTGGGATGAAGGGGTCCTGGAGGCTGAGCCACCTGCCGCGCGGGCCAGTCGTGGTAGCGTGGCAACACTCCTCTTTGGCGAGGCCGACGTTCCGGCTTTTAAACAACTTCTTCTGGACCACTACGCCTCGTCCACCTTCAACACGTGCTGCCATCAGCCGCTGCCGCTGATGCATGGTCCGCCTCTGGAGCTCGCCCTCAAACTTGGCGCTGTCCCCCGGGCCGTCTATTCTCCGTCGGTCGTCCCTCTCCATTGGGAGGAAAAGATCCGGCGGGACCTTGACCGGGATGTTGACATGGACGTCTTGGAGAAGGTGGGTGTGAACGAGCCTGTCACGCGGTGCTCCCGGATGGTCGTCACACGGAAGCACAACAGTGAGCCACGCCGCACCATCGACCTCCAGGCGTTAAACGAGGCCAGCCTTCGTCAAACGCACCCCGCCATGCTCCCATTCCAACAGACTTATGTCCATCCCCGCCAGCCACTGGAAATCGACTACCGACGCCTTCAACGGTTACGATTCCGTCGGTATTCGCCCTTCCGACCGGCACCTCACCACCTTTCTGACCCCGTGTGGCCGCTACCGCTGCAAGACCGCGCCTCAGGGCTACAAGGCTTCCGGCGACGCATACACCCACCGCTTTGACAAAACCACGGTCAACGTGAGCGACTGTGCCCGCGTTATCGACGACTCCCTCCTATACAAGCCAACGGTGGCCGAGATGGTCAACCACGTGGCGTCCTAGCTCACCCTCTGTGGTAGGAACGGCATCCTGCAGAACAGAGACAAGTTTGTCTTCTGCGAGAAGTCCGTGGACTGGGCGGGCTTTCGGATCGGCCCTGACGGTGTCAGCCCGCTGCCCTCCCACACGGACGCCATCCGCTCCTTCCCAACCCCCAGGGACGTCACCGACCTGCGCTCATTCATGGCCCTGGGGCCTGGTGAACCAGGTCTCCATGTTCTACGCCACGCAGCCGCGGCTGCTGCCCTTCCGTGAGCTGCTGAAGAAGGACTCGGAATGGTACTGGGACGACGTGCTCGACAGCCTGTTCCGCGACACCAAGACCGCCATCGCCTCTGAGGTGGAGAAGGGCATCACCTCCTTCGACCCCGATCGCCCCACATGCCTCCTCACCGATTGGTCGAAGTCGGGATTGGGATATGTCCTGCTCCAAAAGCACTGATCCTGTGCTGACTCCCACTCGCACTGCTGTGCTGACGGGTGGAAGGTCTGCGGGGTCGGATCCCGGTTCACATCATCCGCTGAGAGCCGGTACTCTTCCTCTGAAGGCGAGGCCCTCGGCGTGGTCAACGCGCTGGAGAAGACGCGGTACTTCACGCTGGGATGTAACCACCTCATCGTGGGTACCGACCACAAACCCCTTCTTGGTCTGTTCAAGGACCGCTCGCTGGACGGCATTGACAACCCGCGCCTCCGTCGCCTCAAGGAGAAGACGTTCGGTTGGCAATTTGCCATGATCCACATTCCCGGCCGCCAGCACGGTGGCTCCGACGCTTTGTCGTGGTACGGCCTGCGGGACTCGGAGCAGGGCCCTCTGCCGGGTGATGACCACCGCCTAACATTAATTTTGCAACAAAAACCGAAGAACATGACGTCACTCTGACGTCATTCCCGTTTGACCTATCATAACCTCATATTTTACCTTTTGACAACATGTGTAGAATTGATGTGAAAGAAGGTACTGCAAGGGGAGGGGAGGGGAGGGACAGAGGCACGTTGCAGTCGTTTCTTTCCATGCAACGCCCATAGGCATATTGTTAAAATCTGAAAATGGTTGGGAGGGGGTGCCCCCCTCCCCCGCCTCCGACGTCCATATCAGTATCATCAACATCACTAATAGCATGAAAAGTCCAGTATGATATTTTGATGTGAATGGCAATTGGATCTTTCCTCTACATTAATGGCAATGACAGTCACCAATATCCCACTTTTGCTGATTTTTTTTATAAGCGTTTAGGTACCACTATAGGTACTCCAGCCACTGACTGCTAAATTTCAACCAGTAGCATGTTATTACTCACAAATGACTTCAGATCAGTGTAGGCTTGCATTGCCCTTTCATTGGTCTTAACTCCAAATTGTTCATGGCTTTGGTAAATTTTGACCCGACACCATTAATCTCATGGCTGACATTTATAATTTACAATGCAAATTGCATATATCCTATATTATAAAAGCAGTAGTGTCGACTTTCTTCAACACTAGCCTATTGTCGACGCGCTTCAACACTAGCGCCTATGGAAAAGCTTCAGCCTCACCTGTTGTCTCATGGCAGAATCTTAATAGCTCAGGGACTAAGGCACTTGGAGCGTCGTGACAAAAACTAATCGACTCGACTGGTGACTAAATTTCTGAAACTTTGGGTCCCATCACGGTCGGTTGCGTCGTTTGTGCGTGGTGCCGCGTGCAAAAATGGTCGATTTCTCCATTGACAATGCACTTATTAGCGAAAACGCCGCGTACGAAATTATCGCCCAAACATTTTTGCATACCTGGCTGATATTTCGGCAACCACAAGTCGCACCGACAAGCCGAAAACACAGATGTGCAGAGGAAGAAGCGGCACACAATATCCACTGTCGGTCCATCTGCGGCGCGTTGCATGTGCAAAGTTAATCGCTTAACAGCTGCAATTTAGGCTTTTATCAAGTTTTTCACGATTCAAATCAGTGCTCGGAACCAATGGGACGTCAAGTGATGAAACTTTGCCAATGTGTAGGCCTATGCATCGTCTCTAAAATGCATGTAAAAATTAACGTTCTAAAGAAATATTTCAGTGCTAAAATCCGCCTGTAACATACCCATTACCAATGTTTTCCAACGTCAATTTTGCAAACCGCCGTACCGTCAACAAAAAATGTGTTCTAAGCGATACAAATCACATGGCCGGAAAGTGCATTCAAAATCATCTAATACCCACCCAAAATGTATTCATATATACAAACATTAAGCTTAAAATGACAGATTCCCTAAAACGATACAAGAACTATGTCGCGCCTGTCCAAATCACTCGACCGGAGATTGAGTCTCGGTTACTATGGAGACCTTCGCTGCCTGTATCCCGCTACTGTATCGAAAATAAGCCTTGGCTACCATCCAGCCCCCACCAGTAACAGTTGGCAGCACTCGGGCGTTAAAAATCTACTACACCATAGGGTTCCCATGTTAAATCGATGATTTTCAGACGAGGCTGGCTCGTAACCTATGTAACATATTTTAAATCTGACTTCTGGAAAAGATAGCTACAAGCCTTGGCTACAACGGTTTTCTTTACCATTTTTCGATTTTTCAAGCTAAAAGTGGCCAAATGGGCTTGGGGGTTAACCAATGTCGTAACGCCCATTGCCGACCGTGGGTTCGAATCCCAGAGGCACCAAGTATTTTTGCGTTGGACCCAATGCATTGATAGTCATGATTCATACATCATTCGTTATGCCGGCCTTTTCTCATCTCACACCTCCCTGATCGACCTCTAATTGGTGACCTGTGATGTCACAGAAGCCAAGCTAGGTAAATAGGTCATGTAGCTCCAATTATATATAGTGTGCCGTGTGCGCCGCCACAGCAACGTAGTTTTATCGCTTTTGGCAGCCGAACCCTCTGATTTTGGCACATTTCATGACAATTATTGACCTTTCATTCCTTCAGTGACCTTATAAATGTGCGTGATCACTGGGTCAAAGCCAATATCTCATTAGCCATTATTAGGTCAAACATTTTTTTCGCAGTGTTTCCACAATATTGTAATATGATATGTTGGTACCTTTAATTTTAATTTTAATATTCGATAATGAATGTAACTTTATGTTCAAGATGTACTAACATAATATTGATCTATTTCATCTCCAAAGCTTACAATCGACATGCACTGCAATGGGTTTGGGACATTAGGCATTTGTCTCTGGCGGAAAGGACATCAACATGCTGATGCACCAAGTCATAGTGGCAGCAGCCACATTCAAGGTCAGATCAAGAGGAGCTGGTGGGCAACGCAGCCCACCCCCAGACATAAGGAAATTTAAATGTAAAACTTAGCCACTTCAGTCTATCAATGACCTGGAACTTCGATAGGATGGCACGGTCAGAGCCTGAGCCTGCACCAGAAGCATTGCTAGCATTGGGCCTGGCCTAATAAAGCCATCCAATCAAAACATTCAGCAGTATTTAACAATATCAAAGCTATGATCTCGTTATTATGTGTTTCACAAGAAATAGTCACAACATCCCCACAAACTACTTTATTTAGAATTTAGGTAGGTGACCACCTACCAACATGCCTACCGCAGGATCATGGATGGCTCATCATGTATTTCTATATCTCAAAACAAAAGCACAACGAATGTATTTCGAGCGTTATAGTTGAGTTTTCGTGACTGCTTCCAAATGCACTACAGTTGCACTACAGTTACTGAAATATACACTACTTCGACTACTACGTCGTGTATTTGGTGGAATTAAATTAACCAAATGAAGATATAATCTATGGAAATACAAGTTATTGATAAAAAGCAATACTGTCAATTTATAATAGACAAAACAATTACCAGAAAAATTATATCTTGTCTCATTAATTTGGGCGTTAAATTCCTTACTGTTATACCCGTTGTTCTATTACCCTGCTACCATCGGCCGATTGTCCTGAGACTTTGGCGCAGAGGGGCCCGGTTCGAATCCCGGCGACGGTCAATTGTTTTTTCGACACGAACGAATCTTAGGCCGACCTGATCACAACACCCACGACACAAACAACACCAACAACACGAACAGCACCAACAACACGAACAGCACCACCAGCACCAAACACACCAGCAATACCAAACACACCAACAACACCAACAATACCAACAATACCAACAATACCAACAATACCAAACACCAACAACACCAACAATACCAACAACACCAACAACACCAACAATACCAACAACACCACCAGCACCACCAGCACCAGCAACACCAACAATACCAACAATACCAACAATACCAACAATACCAACAATACCACCAACACCAACAACACCAAAAACACCAACAACACCACCACCACCAACATCACCCACCAACACCACCAACATCACCCACCAACCCCACCAACAACACAAACACCACACACAACACCCACAACACCCACACCACCCACAACACCCACAACATTCACAACACCCACAACACCCACAACACCCACAAACCACAAAAACACCCACAACACCCACAACACCAACAACACCAACAACACTACCAACACTACCAACACTACCAACACTACCAACACCACCAACAACACCAACAACATCAACACCACCAACACCACCAACAGCACCAACAACACCAACACCACCAACAACACCAACAACACCAACAACACCAACAACACCAACAACACCAACAACACCAACAACACCACCAACAATACCAACAACATCAACAACACCAACACCACCAACAACACCAACACCACCAACAACACTAACAACACCAACAGCACCAACAATACCAACAACACCAGCAACACCAACAACACCAACAACACCAACAACACCAACAACACCACCAGCACCCACAACACCCACAACACCCACAACACCCACAACACCCACAACACCCACAACACCCACAACACCCACAACACCCACAATAACCAACAACACCCACAACACCCACAACACCCACAACACCCACAACACTCACAACACCCACAACACTCACAACATTCACAACATTCACAACATTCACAACACCCACAACATCCACAACATCCACAACATCCACAATACCCACAACATCCACAACATCCACAACATCCACAACACCCACAACACCCACAACACCCACAACACCCACAACACCCACAACATCACCAACAACACCAACAACACCAACAACACCAACAACACTACCAACACCACCAACACTACTAACAACACCACCAACACCACCAACACCACCAACAACACCAACAACACCAACAACACCAACAACACAAACAACACCAACATCACCCACAAGACCAACAGCAGCAACAGCAGCAACAACACCAACAGCACCAACAACACCAACAACACCAACAATACCAAGAACACCAACAACACAAACAACACCAACAACGCCAACAACACCACCAGCACCAACAACACCAACAACACCAACAACACAACAACACCAACAACACCAACACCACCAACAACACCGCCCCGCCACCACCCACCGATTATGCCCACCGCCCACGCCCACCGCCCACCGTCCACCACCCACCGCTCACCGCACAGCGCACACGCCCATAGCCAACGCCCACCGCCCACCGCCCCGACCCCGCCATCACCCACCAACGCCCGCCACCGCCGCCACGTCCGCCACGCTCACCTGCTATATAAATTAGCTGGCTATATCAATTGCAGGCTATATAAATTGCAGGCTATATACATTACACCCATCTAGTATTGAATAACATCTCCAATTCCTCACCTGGTCAGCCTGTATCCTCTTTACTTCTCATTGTGATAATGCAAACACTGAGGACTTATTGCTGACAGCAAATCCGTTATTACATTGTCAGTCAGTTCTGCTGTGACCTCACCTCACCTCCACTCTGCCTCCAGTGCCCTGTTCTGCCGTCCGGGGCGCCATGCTGGCCCCGGCCACACCCGAGAACGGTCCAGCGCCGACCCCGGCCCGCGCGGTGTACGGCTTCCTGCTGTACGTCGCCAGCGTGCTGGCCGCCTGCGTCTACCTCACGTGGGCGCTGCTGCCGCCCCGCTGGCTGCGAGCACTCGGCCTCGACTACTGGCCACAGCAGCTGTGGGCTCTGACAGTGCCCACAGCTCTCCTGACGGCATTGTTCCTGTTCGTGCTGGTTATCTATCCCCTTCTCGGGCTGGTGGGCGCCCCCGGGCTGGGCGACCCGCGCGTGCACACGGACGAGTTCAGCCTGCCGGCGCGTCCGGCCGCTGCGGGTGGTATTCCACCTGTCAGTGACATTGCTCTGAGCGAAGTGTGTCGACACTTGTACCTGGACGAGTCGGCAGGGGTCGGCTGGGACGAGCGGCCGCCGCCAGAGGATTGCTCTGAGCGAAGTGTGTCGACACCTGTACCTGGACGAGTCGGCAGGGGTCGGCTGGGACGAGCGGCCGCCGCCAGAGAATTGCTCTGAGCGAAGTGTGTCGACACCTGTACCTGGACGAGTCGGCAGGGGTCGGCTGGGACGAGCGGCCGCCGCCAGAGGACCCGCCTGGACAGGCTGGGGAGACCGCAGAGACAGCCCGGTACAGTGAGTGGCAGTGGGAGCGGGACACCAACAGGGACGCCCAGCCGCGGCTCCGCAGCTGGAGCGAACGGGACGCCAGGCCGGCCGACCAGCGCGAGCGCGGCTACGGCGACGTGCGGTGGCGCAGCCGCGGTAACTTATGGCGCGCGCGGCGCCGGCGCCGAGAGGAGAGCGGTGACGGACTGTCACCCGGCGCAGATAGCTAACAAACTTGGCAACACTTGCTTCAGATGAGGACGTCCGTCTGGTGAGTGCGGCAGTTTTGCGATAGTGACGGGCTCAGCGTGTGACGCGGAAGTGACGCGGTTGCTACCGTCAAACAAAGGTGACATCTAAAGTGATCGAGCGTGAGTGCGCTCAGCTGCTGCATCGGGCGTCGTTCGAAATGACGGCATTCCGATACGCAGCTGCGTAACCTGTCAGTATTTACCAGGTGTCGTGATGATGCTGATGCTGATGCTGATGATGATGATGATGATGATGGTGCTGATGGTGCTGATGCTGATGCTGATGCTGATGCTGATGCTGATGATGATGATGATGATGATGATGATGGATGATTACCAGGTGTCATTCCACATTCGCTGACATGTCACCGCCACTAGTCATCCACGTACCACCTCATTTATTTTGTATTTAGTTTGAGATTGAGAATTGATTGAGAAAGTTGTCATGTACTGGTATTTTAAGCAAATAATTTTCCCAGGGAATTTTTGCATATTTTGTACCGGATACCATGGCATGACGTGACCTTTTCGTTATTGTGTGTAATATCAACACTTTTGACAAAATAAGGCGAGAAGTAAAAGGCTAAACAAAGCGTGCGTGACAATACTGATGACGGTGAGTGGTGCTTTAGGGGGCCGCAACTGCCATGCTATTGGTTATATGGCGTCCAACGTTAAAATACTGTACTCCTTTGACGATATTTCCGTTGTCATGTCTATGTATTGTTCATCATAAAAAAGAGGAATAGTAAACCAACAGCGAAAACCCAAGTTCGAAACTTAACAGCGCCACATTTTAGCATTAAACATGACCCTGCCGTGCCATTCCACCACCAGGTCGGGACCGGTCGTCTTTGGTGCGCCCCACTACGCATGCGCGACAATTAGCTGTCTCCGCCGGCCTTGGTGGTCTCCTGCTGCTCGAAGCGCGGGTACTTGGCCTCCACCTCGGGCCAGGTGACGCGGCCGCGGGACAGGTCCGACACAAGCGAAGCTACATCCGACAGCTGCCAACACGGGAGGGGGACGGGGGAGGGTCAGAGCAGAACACACACGTCACGATTGGGACAATACGCTGCGGGCGGCGCCTGACGACTAACACGTGCAGCCTTGGAATTTTTTCATTTTCTGGACTTCTTGGGACTAAAGAATTTTGCTCTCTTCATTTTTTCCTGGAAATGTCTTCTTTTCCCGATCTTATGGACATTGTAGTTAAAATCAAATAAAATTTCCCTCACAAGGATTTCATATCTATTACACATCAGGAATCTTTGTTTTCCATGTACAATCATTTTTGGAAACCATTTTCTTAATTTCTTAATCATCATAATTTTCCTAACAATATCATTTTACTCTCCACCTATGGATTTTTACTCTCTGGGACCAGGTCATGAAACGAAAAATACAACACTGAACACGTGACCTGCTGCTTCCATGCGATGTCTCGAAACAGATGTCATACTAAGGACACACAGGCGACCTTGGTATCTCAAATGAATTCCACGCCCCACATTCTCCCTGACTATGATCGCTAAACATGCCACCACTCCTGACTTCCCAAGGCTCTCCAACAACGGCTAACGCCCTGCCGAACATGTCACCAGTCCTGGCCCCTCCCCCGAGTCTCGCCACTAACCAACGCCCTCCCGAACATGTCACCAGTCCTGGCCCCTCCCCCGAGTCTCGCCACTAACCAACGCCCTCCCGAACATGTCACCAGTCCTGGCCCCTCCCCCGAGTCTCGCCACTAACCAACGCCCTCCCGAACATGTCACCAGTCCTGGCCCCTCCCCCGAGTCTCGCCACTAACCAACGCCCTCCCGAACATGTCACCAGTCCTGGCCCCTCCCCCGAGTCTCGCCACTAACCAACGCCCTCCCGAACATGTCACCAGTCCTGACCCCTCCCCCGAGTCTCGCCACTAACCAACGCCCTCCCGAACATGTCACCAGTCCTGGCCCCTCCCCCGAGTCTCGCCACTAACCAACGCATTCCCGAACATGTCACCAGTCCTGGCCCCTCCCCCGAGTCTCGCCACTAACCAACGCCCTCCCGAACATGTCACCAGTCCTGGCCCCTGCCCCGAGTCTCGCCACTAACCAACGCCCTCCCGAACATGTCACCAGTCCTGGCCCCTCCCCCGAGTCTCGCCACTAACCAACGCCCTCCCGAACATGTCACCAGTCCTGGCCCCTCCCCCGAGTCTCGCCACTAACCAACGCCCTCCCGAACATGTCACCAGTCCTGGCCCCTGCCCCGAGTCTCGCCACTAACCAACGCCCTCCCGAACATGTCACCAGTCCTGGCCCCTCCCCCGAGTCTCGCCACTAACCAACGCCCTCCCGAACATGTCACCAGTCCTGGCCCCTCCCCCGAGTCTCGCCACTAACCAACGCCCTGCCGAACATGTCACCAGTCCTGGCCCCTCCCCCGAGTCTCGCCACTAACCAACGCCCTCCCGAACATGTCACCAGTCCTGGCCCCTCCCCCGAGTCTCGCCACTAACCAACGCCCTCCCGAACATGTCACCAGTCCTGGCCCCTCCCCCGAGTCTCGCCACTAACCAACGCCCTCCCGAACATGTCACCAGTCCTGGCCCCTCCCCCGAGTCTCGCCACTAACCAACGCCCTCCCGAACATGTCACCAGTCCTGGCCCCTCCCCCGAGTCTCGCCACTAACCAACGCATTCCCCGACTATGATCACACAAGTTCTGCTGCCTGTTCAGACTATGATCACAAGTTCTGCTGCCTGTTCAGACTATGATCACAAGTCCTGGCCCCTCCCCCGAGTCTCGCCACTAACCAACGCATTCCCGACTATGATCACACAAGTTCTGCTGCCTGTTCAGACTATGATCACCAGTCCTGGCCCCTCCCCCGAGTCTCGCCACTAACCAACGCCCTCCCGAACATGTCGCCAGTCCTGGCCCCTCCCCCGAGTCTCGCCACTAACCAACGCCCTCCCGAACATGTCGCCAGTCCTGGCCCCTCCCCCGAGTCTCGCCACTAACCAACGCCCTCCCGAACATGTCACCAGTCCTGGCCCCTCCCCCGAGTCTCGCCACTAACCAACGCATTCCCCGACTATGATCACACAAGTTCTGCTGCCTGTTCAGACTATGATCACAAGTTCTGCTGCCTGTTCAGACTATGATCACCAGTCCTGACCCCTCCCCCGAGTCTCGCCACTAACCAACGCATTCCCCGACTATGATCACACAAGTTCTGCTGCCTGTTCAGACTATGATCACAAGTCCTGGCCCCTCCCCCGAGTCTCGCCACTAACCAACGCATTCCCCGACTATGATCACACAAGTTCTGCTGCCTGTTCAGACTATGATCACAAGTCCTGGCCCCTCCCCCGAGTCTCGCCACTAACCAACGCATTCCCCGACTATGATCACACAAGTTCTGCTGCCTGTTCAGACTATGATCACCAGTCCTGACCCCTCCCCCGAGTCTCGCCACTAACCAACGCATTCCCCGACTATGATCACACAAGTTCTGCTGCCTGTTCAGACTATGATCACAAGTTCTGCTGCCTGTTCAGACTATGATCACAAGTCCTGGCCCCTCCCCCGAGTCTCGCCACTAACCAACGCATTCCCCGACTATGATCACACACGTTCTGCTGCCTGTTCAGACTATGATCACCAGTCCTGACCCCTCCCCCGAGTCTCGCCACTAACCAACGCATTCCCCGACTATGATCACACAAGTTCTGCTGCCTGTTCAGACTATGATCACAAGTTCTGCTGCCTGTTCAGACTATGATCACAAGTCCTGGCCCCTCCCCCGAGTCTCGCCACTAACCAACGCATTCCCCGACTATGATCACACAAGTTCTGCTGCCTGTTCAGACTATGATCACAAGTCCTGGCCCCTCCCCCGAGTCTCGCCACTAACCAACGCATTCCCCGACTATGATCACACACGTTCTGCTGCCTGTTCAGACTATGATCACAAGTCCTGCTGCCTGTTCAAGGCGCTGCGGCCAAAAAAGGCGGGGCTTAATCGTCAGCCAATCACGAAATAGCAGGTCCGGAGGGTCGACGTCATACTTCCTGCGGCTCCTGCGGTTGCTCCGGAGCAGCCGCAAAAGACATACTTCTACATAAATGGCGCGCGTCCGACAACGGTTGCGCACGGCTGTGTTGGTATCGCAGTTCACTGGTGGTTGTTTGCCCAAACATGACAACTCGTAGTGACTCGTAGATATTCATGTAGTTGAGCAGCTTTGGAAAATATGGAGGGTTTCCACGAAATTGCCTATTCGTTGCGGACGTTACACGCGCCATTTATCGGGCGCCATCAGCAGCCGCGAAAGTGTTCAAAGTTGTTCAAATTAAGCTCCGCCTTTTGGCCGTGGGAGCCGCGGCGGCCGCAGACCTCTTGCACAGGCCTCTGGCTCTTCCAGAGTCTCTACTCACCGGTAGTCGGACCTGACCGCGCGAGTCCCTTTCTCGCAGCGTCACCGAGTGCGGCTCCTTGAGGGTGTCGAAGTCGACCGTGACGCCGAACGGAATGGCGATCTCGTCCGTCCGCGCGTACCGCTTTCCGATACTGCCGCTCGCGCTGTCCACCTTACAGGAGACGCCGGCGGCAGTCAGCTCCCGTGCTGGAGCGAAGAGAAAGCAGTCAGCTCAGTCCACCTGTGACACCTGTGACAGTCACGGCGGTCACAGGTGGTCAGGGCTGATTTGTGGGATTTTCAGGTTATGGACAGCTAGTGGAAAGTGGGTGGCCAGTGGCCACAGATGCATACCGCGGACTACACAGACGTGAGAAGTGGATGGATATATACCAGTAAAACGCCTTTTTGGGCGATGACCGAGCTGGCGCGCTCTGGTAAAGGTAAAACAGGTTTGAAATATAAAACGGTACGGGAGCAGACGTGGTAGTAAGACATTGTACTTTTAGTCCTTTTAGTCCTCCATAAAAATTGACAGGCCTCCATGCATGCCAACATACAAAATAAGTTTGATTAATTTGTGCAATATCTCCTTTCCGCCAGAAGGGAGTACGTCCTGAGCGATGCATGCTTCATCGTATAAACCAGTAAAACGCCTTAATCGGCGGTAACCGAGCGGTATTTGTTGCTGATGCAAGTGGGTATATATTCACCAGTAAGGCGCCGTAGTTGGCGATGAACGAGCGAGCGCGAAGGAAATGTATGGTGAATTTCAACTCGATCGGGCAAGTAGTTTCTGAGATACAAAAAAGGGTGCGCACGTGCGCACGTGCAGAGGCACCCACCTTTGACTTGTGTGAAAATGGGGGCTGAGAGGTCCCTAACCACATACCAAATGTGAACACAATCGACTCAGCCGTTCCAGAGATATAGAATAGGGGTGTGCACGTGCACATGTGCAAAGCCACCCCACCCCTGCCATGTGGAAAGGCGGAGGCTCAGAGGTCCCTAACCACACACCAAATTTGAACACAATCGGCTCAGCCGTTCCTGAGATATATAATAGGGGTGTGCACGTGCGCACGTGCAGTCGCCCCACCCCTGAGTTTTGTGAAAGTGGCGGCTGAGGGGTCCCTAACCACACACGAAATTTGCACATAATCTGCCCTGCCGTTGCGGAGTTATTGCGATAAAATACTTTTCAACACCCCTCACGCGTCACGCGTCACGCGTCACGCGCAGTGGTAGTCACCCAAATGAGTCGGCACTGGTCTCAAACAGGGTAAGTTAGATGGGGCTGCTCAGCAAAGAAGTCCGCTTGTCAATCGGACGTGCGGTTGCAGAGATATGAGCTTCTCAAAAGCGTCGCCACGGGCCGGGTCGGGCCGCTCATAATCAGATTTTCCCCATACATCGCTCGTAATAATACCAGTAAGGCGCCGTAGTTGGCGATGAACGAGCGAGCGCGAAATAAATGTATGGTGAATTTCAACCCGATCGGGCAAGTAGTTCCTGAGATACATAAAAAGGTGCGCACGTGCAGAGGCACCTCGCCCATGACTTGTGGGTAGGCGGCGGCGGAGGGGTCCTTAACCACACACCAAATTTGAACACAATCGGCTCAACCGTTCCTGAGATATAGAATAGGGGTGTGCACGTGCGCACGCACGTGCAGAGGCACCCCATCCCTGGCTTGTGGGAAACTGGCAGTTGAGAGGTCCCTAACCACACACCAAATTTGAACACAATCGGCTCAGCCATTCCTGAGACATAGAATAGGGGTGAGCACGTGCGCACGTGTAGAGGCACTCCACCCCTGACTTGTGGAAAGGCAACGGCTGAGAGGACCCTAACAAAACACCAAATTAGAACGCAATGGGTTCAGTCGTTCCTGAGATATAACATAGGGGTGTGCACGTGCGCACGTGCACCCCACCCCTGACTTGTGGAAAATTGGCGGCTGAGGGGTCCCTAACCACACACCAAATTTGCACACAATCGGCTCAGCCGTTGCAGAGTTTTTGCGAGAACACACTTTTCAACACCCCTCACGCGGCACGCGCCACGCGCAGTGGTAGTCACCCACATGAGTCGGTACTGGTCTCAAACAGGGTAGGTTGGATGGGGCTGCTCAGCAAAGAAGTCAGCTTGTCAATCGGACGTGTGGTTGCAGAGATATGAGCTTCTCAAAAGCGTCGCCACGGGCCGGGCCGGGCCGGGCATATTCAGATTTTTCCCATATACCACGGAAAGACAAGCGAGCGCGAAGCGCTCGCTCGTAACCATTATTTTTTAAAAAATTAAGAATGATTTTTGTTCATTTCCACGTTTGCGCGTGTCACGCTCTGTGGTACCACCCCTATCAGAACGCACCATACCAAAATCAAAATTGATTTAATGGTCCTATCCAATGGTGAAAACCCGATCTCAATCGGAGCAGTGGTTGCCTCCGAAAAGCATCTGTACGGCCGTGTCGGGCCGGATCAAATGTAAATTTGTCTAGTAAGATGACGAGAAACCTAACGGGCGCTTCGCGCCCGCTCGGTAATTAACCCGCGCACTGCAGGGGGGGGGGGGGGGTTGATTTCCGCCCCCCTCTCAGGTTTTTCAAAGATAGCAAAAAAAACGGCGGCGCGCAGCGCCGTCGGGTTTTCGCACACCTGTCAGGACATCAATTGCGCAAACTTTGAGAAAAAAAATAACCTCGGGTCATCTCAGGTCAGGTCACCAGACCAGGTCAGGTGACCCCACCTCCAAAAATGTTTGCAGTTGTGCCAAAGCTAGAGTTTTTCACCGATCAGTTTGAAACTTACAGGATGTCATGAGGGCATACGTACTTACAACTCGTATATCTCGGAATTTTGATATCGGTGACCTAAGGTCAGGTCAATTTCGTAACCTCCCCATAATAAGTCAATGGGGAAATATACAAATGCTAAGGATATGCATGATATTAGTTCAATTACTCCTGGATCATGTTATTATAGGATATTCTTGATGATACAAGTGTAAGTTTTGTTCAGTGACCCCATTGGGTCATTTGAGGTCATGCGAGGTCACCATCACTTTTTTTCTTCAATAACTCCCGACATAATGAAGATAGAGAAGTGAAACAGACATCAATGTGTTTGTCCCGTCGAGACACGTCTTCTCATATGCAACATGCCCTACTTGGGTCACCACTTGACTTTGACCTGAGGTCAAATTTTTAAGTTTAACAAGGTCACCATGTACATCATTCAAAGCAACTTGACAAGATAAACACAATGGCGTAAACAGTTTTCCGTTATCTTTATTACATAACAAGTTAATAGCGAAAAACGATTTAGCAAAAAAACGTCATTTTTTCCTTTTTTGGCCTCTGGATCCTCAAATATTGACCTGGGATCAAATTTGAGGACACCTTAGCGATTGCACATTTCACTGGCTGGCGTTTGATTTTTCGGTTTGTTTTTAACTAGCATAGTTTCTGAGATATATGGGAATTTCTGGAGCGATGTCCTAAAACAGGAAAAAACTGGAAAATTTGACCTTTGATGACCTCTGGTGACCTCAATTTTGACCTGACCTAAAACAATACTGAAATACTTTCGATAGAACATGCATGAAGCTATCAAATTCCGTTTTCCCCTTCTCGCTACGTAGCGTAGTTTTCGAGATCTCAGGGGGGGGGGGGGCGGAAATCACCCCCCCCCCCCTGCAGTTCGTGTTCAGCGCAAAGCCCCTGCAGTGCGCGGGTTAATGCTTAGATCAATAAAGCCATTTTTGATATATAATTATTTTGGTCATTTCGACGTTTGCGTGTGCCACGTGCTGTGGTACCACCCCTATCAGAACGCACCATACCGAACACAAAATTGATTTGATGGTCCTATCCAATGGTGCAAACCCGATCTCAATCGGAGCAGTGGTTGCAAAGTTAGTAGCTTCCAAAAAGCGTCTGTACGGCCGGTTCGGGCCGGGTCAAATGTAAATTTGTCTTGTAAGTTGACGAGAAAACTCACGGCCGCTTCGCGCCCGCTCGGTAATAACTGCACATAACATGGCACGTTGACTGCGGTTAATGGTACATTACATAGACGGTGAGGATGAGTTTGGCTTACGTACACCGCCTCTGTCAAGGTTATCAATGAAACACAGGATAGCCCAGTCACATACACCTGTTAAACGAAACAGATTAACAGGTGGTACAAAACTATTCGACTAACGATTGATCGAGCAGAACAGCACTGTGTACCCACTGACGGCAAGGAGAGCGACAGGTGACTGTTTGCCATCTTGTATAGACGGCGGTACTCACAGAGCTGTCTGACGAACGGGCCGAACTCTGCATTGCCACTGAGCGGCAGGACGGAGCACTTCAGAGGCGCCACCACCGGCGGCAGCGAGAAGAACTGGGGGGCGGACACACAGGACACACAGGTCTCACGGTTAGAGCGCGCAATACGACAAACCACACAATCGGAGCACTTCAGAGGCGCCACCACCGGCGGCAGCGAGAAGAACTGGGGGGCGGACACACAGGACACACAGGTCTCACGGTTAGAGCGCGCAATACGACAAACCACACAATCGGAGCACTTCAGAGGCGCCACCACCGGCGGCAGCGAGAAAAACTGGGGGGCGGACACACAGGACACACAGGTCTCACGGTTAGAGCGCGCAATACGACAAACCACACAATCGGAGCACTTCAGAGGCGCCACCACCGGCGGCAGCGAGAAGAACTGGGGGGCGGACACACAGGACACACAGGTCTCACGGTTAGAGCGCGCAATACGACAAACCACACAATCACCAACATGGCCGTGTAAAATAGCTAAATGGACAATTGTCCACAAACAACACCATCGCCTGACACATCTCTGACATCTAAAACGCCTCCTATACCGCCGGATGTACACGACAACAGAAAGTCACGGATAAATTGGATTGCATACCGAAACATCTGCACCACGCCTAAAACCCTCGGATTCATTAAAGGGAAAATTTCATCTTTCTGAAAGTTGTCAAATATACGCTGGTTGTAGTCGAAAATATAAAGAAGTGCTGCTGAAAACGATGGTGATATTTTTTCTCTCGAAAAGTCACTTAACTTTATACGAATTAAGTTTTTAAATTTGGGACGATGACGTCATTATTGAGCTATAGACCGCCGCTGATTGGCTGACAAAGTGGGATTGGCTGACAAAGTGGGATTGGCTGACAAAGTGGCTGCCAGCCAATGAGCGGCGGCATTACCATAGACTCCATTTTGAAAATGCGAAATTCAATTGCTTTAAAACGGCCAAGTTTTAGGGAAAATGACCTTAGTATTTTCGACATCTCAATAACGGCCAAAGATAATGGTTATCTCAGTTCAAAACCAATACAAAGGTGAAGTATTCTCTTTAACACGCCTCACCGCAACACAAACCGTAACAATGCACCGTCCCGTCCCGTCCCGTCCCACTCACCGTGCGCTGGTCGTCGTCCTCCCGGACGCGGAAGCTGTGCTCCAGGAGGGCGTACATGACGCGCCCGATGCCGAACGAGGGCTCAATGACGCTCGGTACCACCTCTTCGACATGCACCGTCTTCGAGTGCCGCTTCACCGTCACCACCGACGGCGGGATGGTGAACGTGCTGCCGTCCTCCGCCGACAACTGGTACGTCCTGAGGGGCACAGCGGGCAGGCACGGCGTGAGGGAGAGGTACGGCCGTCCTCCGCCGACAACTGGTACGTCCTGAGGGGCACGGCGGGCAGGCACGGCGTGAGGGAGAGGTACGGCGCCGTAGGAGAGGTAGGATTGTGCGAGCGCACGACAATAGTTCATAACATGAAAAGTTCGCGAATAAATTGCGACAAGCACATTCGGAACTCCATAAAATCAATGCTAGTGAAACAAATATTTCAAAAACATCGCTACCGATAAAGTCGCTGCTTCCAAATATGAATCTTACTTCGCAGATCAGCCAGTCATTAACAGGTGTGTACCAACTATAAATACAAAAGGAAGTAAAGGAGAAAGACAGGAAGAAAGGAAAGACGAAAGGAAGAAAGGGAAGACGAAAGGAAAAAAGGGAAGACAAAATGAAGAAAGGAAAGACGAAAGGAAGAAAGGGAAGACTAAAGGAAGAAAGGGAAGACGAAAGGAAGAAAGGGAAGACGAAAGGAAGAAAGGGAAGACGAAAGGAACAAAATGAAGACAACATGGAGGGTAGGAAGGGAAAAAGGGAAAAAGGGAAAACAAGGGAACAAGGTAAAGAAAGAAAGAAAAGGGAAAACCAAAAAGGAAGAAAACAAAATAAAGGACGAGAGCCTATGGCGGTCAGGAGGGCGGACAGACGGACGGACGGATGCAAGGGAGAAGGGATGGAAGGGAAACATGGACGACGGGAGTCTAATGAAGAATGAGGGAGTGAGGGAAGTGAGGGAGGGAGATACGAAGGGGTCAAAGCCGTCGGCGGTCGACACCTACCCAGCGTCCTTCAGCTGTGTCTCCATCTCGGTCAGCTGCTCCGGCGACAGCGCCATCAGCGCGTCCGTCACCTTCTTGGCGTCCTTCTTAAATTGCTTCCCCAGCACACTTTTAGCCACCACCGGCTCTGTCGGGAGCGACCACACGTCTTGTTACCGGGGGAAGGAGAGGGGCGTGTTGTCTCACCACCAGCTTAGCCACCACCGGCTCTGTCGGGAGCGACCACACGTCTTGTTACCGGGGGAAGGAGAGGGGCGTGTTGTCTCACCACACTCTTAGCGCACCGCCGGCTCTGTCGGGAGCGACCACACGTCTTGTTACCGGGGGAAGGAGAGGGGCGTGTTGTCTCACCACACTCTTAGCGCACCGCCGGCTCTGTCGGGAGCGACCACACGTCTTGTTACCGGGGGAAGGCTTAGCGCACCGCCGGCTCTGTCGGGAGCGACCACACGTCTTGTTACCGGGGGAAGGAGAGGGGCGTGTTGTCTCACCACACTCTTAGCGCACCGCCGGCTCTGTCGGGAGCGACCACACGTCTTGTTACCGGGGGAAGGCTTAGCGCACCGCCGGCTCTGTCGGGAGCGACCACACGTCTTGTTACCGGGGGAAGGAGAGGGGCGTGTTGTCTCACCACACTCTTAGCGCACCGCCGGCTCTGTCGGGAGCGACCACACGTCTTGTTACCGGGGGAAGGCTTAGCGCACCGCCGGCTCTGTCGGGAGCGACCACACGTCTTGTTACCGGGGGAAGGCTTAGCGCACCGCCGGCTCTGTCGGGAGCGACCACACGTCTTGTTACCGGGGGAAGGAGAGGGGCGTGTTGTCTCACCACACTCTTAGCGCACCGCCGGCTCTGTCGGGAGCGACCACACGTCTTGTTACCGGGGGAAGGCTTAGCGCACCGCCGGCTCTGTCGGGAGCGACCACACGTCTTGTTACCGGGGGAAGGCTTAGCGCACCGCCGGCTCTGTCGGGAGCGACCACACGTCTTGTTACCGGGGGAAGGAGAGGGGCGTGTTGTCTCACCACACTCTTAGCGCACCGCCGGCTCTGTCGGGAGCGACCACACGTCTTGTTACCGGGGGAAGGCTTAGCGCACCGCCGGCTCTGTCGGGAGCGACCACACGTCTTGTTACCGGGGGAAGGCTTAGCGCACCGCCGGCTCTGTCGGGAGCGACCACACGTCTTGTTACCGGGGGAAGGCTTAGCGCACCGCCGGCTCTGTCGGGAGCGACCACACGTCTTGTTACCGGGGGAAGGCTTAGCGCACCGCCGGCTCTGTCGGGAGCGACCACACGTCTTGTTACCGGGGGAAGGCTTAGCGCACCGCCGGCTCTGTCGGGAGCGACCACACGTCTTGTTACCGGGGGAAGGCTTAGCGCACCGCCGGCTCTGTCGGGAGCGACCACACGTCTTGTTACCGGGGGAAGGCTTAGCGCACCGCCGGCTCTGTCGGGAGCGACCACACGTCTTGTTACCGGGGGAAGGCTTAGCGCACCGCCGGCTCTGTCGGGAGCGACCACACGTCTTGTTACCGGGGGAAGGCTTAGCGCACCGCCTGGCGGCTTCATTGGCCTACATTACAGCGAATAAATGACGTCATTATTGTTACTGTGGTGCCATAGAGACACGGTTACCAAGTACCGGTTACCAAGTACCGGTTACCAAGTACCGGTTACCAAGTACCGGTTACCAAGTACCGGTTACCAAGTACCGGTTACCAAGTACCGGTTACCAAGTACCGGTTACCAAGTACCGGTTACCAAGTACCGGTTACCAAGTACCGGTTACCAAGTACCGGTTACCAAGTACCGGTTACCAAGTACCGGTTACCAAGTACCGGTTACCAAGTACCGGTTACCAAGTACCGGTTACCAAGTACCGGTTACCAAGTACCAAATTGCCGACGAAAACACAGACACTCTGTGTTCATTAACTTCGTATCTACATATCTGCGACAGTACTGCCAGTAGTGCTGAACATGATGGTGAGACAGTACTGCCAGTAGTGCTGAACATGATGGCGATGATTGGGGTTTTTGGGCGCACCATAGTGCTGCAAAAGAGACGGTACTGCTAGTGCTGCAAAATCAACAACCCACCAAAAACTCACCCTTCCTTTCTCACTTACCGACCACGTCGACGGTCTTGGGCGCTGGCAGCTTCTTCTCTGCCACCAGCTTGACACCGGTGGCCTTTGTGTGCTGGGTCAGGTCGTAGGCGGACCGATCGGCGCAGCCAACACACTCCACCCAACCCTGAAACCGGAGTATAACGTCAGCCAACACTCCACTAACGTCAGCCAACACTCCACACAGCCCTGACACCGGAGTATAACTTGTCAGGCGGAGGAGGAGATTGACGGGCATAGACTCCACTCAGCGCTGCGGATACCGGGGCCCGGGTATAACGTCAAGATGGGGGAGTATGACATCAGACGGCAGCATCGTAACACGTACATACGTACGTCATACACATTACACAGACCAGTCCAATATACACAGACACAGAGCAGCAGACACCATACACAGACCAGTCCGATATAGAGCGCCCCGCGACACAGACCAGTCCGATATAGAGCGCCCCGCGACACAGACCAGTCAGATATAGCGCGCCCCGCGACACAGACCAGTCCGATATAGCGCGCCCCGCGACACAGACCAGTCCGATATAGAGCGCCCCGCGACACAGACCAGTCCGATATATAGCGCGCCCCGTGACACAGACCAGTCCGATATATAGTGCGCCCCGCGAAACAGACCAGTCCGATATATAGCGCGCCCCGCGACACAGACCAGTCCGATATAGCGCGCCCCACGACACAGACCAGTCCGATATAGCGCGCCCCGCGACACAGACCAGTCCGATATAGCGCGCCCCGCGACACAGACCAGCCCGATATAGCGCGCCCCGCGACACAGACCAGTCCGATATAGCGCGCCCCGCGACACAGACCAGTCCGATATAGCGCGCCCCACGACACAGACCAGTCCGATATATAGCGCGCCCCGCGACACAGACCAGTCCGATATACCGCGCCCCGCGACACAGACCAGTCCGTTATAGCGCGCCCCACGACACAGACCAGTCCGATATAGCGCGCCCCGCGACACAGACCAGTCCGATATATAGCGCGCCCCAAGACACAGAGCAGCAGACAAGGCAGGAGACTGGATAAACATAAAGGTTACCTGATGTCAACACGTCAAGCCAGGCAAAACATGCCAGACCGGACCACAAATCCAAGTTACCTAATGCCCACGTGTAACCAAGGCAATACACGTCAGTCACTGTGGATAACCAAGGCAATACACGTCAGCCACTGTGGATAACCAAGGCAATACACGTCAGCCACTGTGGATAACCAAGGCAATACACGTCAGCCACTGTGGATAACCAAGGCAATACACGTCAGTCACTGTGGATAACCAAGGCAATACACGTCAGCCACTGTGGATAACCAAGGCAATACACGTCAGTCACTGTGGATAACCAAGGCAATACACGTCAGCCACTGTGGATAACCAAGGCAATACACGTCAGCCACTGTGGATAACGATGATGCAGTTTCATCATCTCCGTCAACGCTGGAAGAAAGCCCACTGTCGCCAACTCTTCCAGACCAGAAATCGACCCGTCCCTTCCTTAGTTACTGATAACACTCTATAAAACGACGACATATCACTCCACACCACACGCCCGCCCTCTGTGTGGTGCTGCTCCAACACGCAGCGCCACGCAGCGCCACACAGCGCCACACAGACACAGACACACAGCGCCACACAGACACACAGCACCACACAGACACAGACACACAGCGCCACACAGACACACAGCACCACACAGCACCACACAGCGCCACACAGCGCCACACAGCGCCACACAGACACATAGCACCACACAGCGCCACACAGACACACAGCGCCACACAGCGCCACACAGACACACAGCACCACACAGCACCACACAGCGCCACACAGCGCCACACAGCGCCACACAGCACCACACAGCGCCACACAGCGCCACACAGCGCCACACAGACACATAGCACCACACAGCGCCACACAGACACACAGCGCCACACAGACACACAGCACCACACAGACACACAGCGCCACACAGACACACAGCGCCACACAGACACAGACACACAGCGCCACACAGCGCCACACAGACACAGACACACAGCGCCACACAGCGCCACACAGCGCCACACAGACACAGACACACAGCACCACACAGCACCACACAGACACAGACACACAGCGCCACACAGACACACAGCGCCACACAGACACACAGCGCCACACAGACACACAGCGCCACACAGACACAGACACACAGCGCCACACAGCGCCACACAGACACAGACACACAGCACCACACAGACACACAGCACCACACAGCGCCACACAGACACAGACACACAGCACCACACATCACCACACAGACACACAGCACCACACAGACACACAGACACAGACACACAGCACCACACAGCACCACACAGCACCACACAGACACAGACACGCAGCGCCACGCAGCGCCACACAGACACACAGCACCACACAGCACCACACAGCGCCACACAGCGCCACACAGCGCCACACAGACACATACACACAGCGCCACACAGCGCCACACAGACACAGACACACAGCGCCACACAACGCCACACAGACACAGACACAGACACAGGCACACAGCGCCACACAGCGCCACACAGACACAGGCACACAGCACCACACAGCGCCACACAGCGCCACACAGACACAGACACACAGCACCACACAGCGCCACACAGCGCCACACAGACACAGACACAGACACAGACACAGACACAGACACACAGACAGACACACAGCGCCACACAGACACAGACACACAGCGCCACACAGCGCCACACAGCGCCACACAGACACAGACACAGACACAGACACAGACACACAGACAGACACACAGCACCACACAGACACAGACACACAGCGCCACACAGCGCCACACAGCGCCACACAGCGCCACACAGACACAGACACACAGCGCCACACAGACACACAGCGCCACACAGACACACAGCACCACACAGCGCCACACAGACACAGACACACAGCACCACACATCACCACACAGACACAGACACACAGCACCACACAGACACACAGACACAGACACACAGCACCACACAGCACCACACAGCACCACACAGACACAGACACGCAGCGCCACGCAGCGCCACGCAGCGCCACGCAGCGCCACACAGACACACAGCACCACACAGCACCACACAGCGCCACACAGCGCCACACAGCGCCACACAGCACCACACAGCGCCACACAGCACCACACAGCGCCACACAGACACAGACACACAGCGCCACACAGCGCCACACAGACACAGACACACAGCACCACAGACACAGACACAGACACAGACAC
Source organism: Chirona hameri (assembly GCA_036785665.1). Taxonomy (NCBI): domain Eukaryota; kingdom Metazoa; phylum Arthropoda; class Thecostraca; order Balanomorpha; family Balanidae; genus Chirona; species Chirona hameri. Next base: position 129,380 of record JAXIVJ010000846.1, read on the forward strand.
AGACACAGACACACAGCACTACACAGACACAGACACACAGCGCCACACAGCGCCACACAGACACACAGCGCCACACAGACACAGACACACAGCACCACAGACACAGACACAGACACAGACACACAGCACCACACAGCACCACACAGCACCACACAGACACAGACACACAGCGCCACACAGCGCCACACAGACACAGACACACAGCACCACACAGCACCACACAGCACCACACAGCACCACACAGACACAGACACACAGCACCACACAGACACAGACACAGACACACAGCACTACACAGACACAGACACACAGCGCCACACAGCGCCACACAGACACACAGCGCCACACAGACACAGACACACAGCACCACAGACACAGACACAGACACAGACACACAGCACCACACAGCGCCACACAGACACACAGCGCCACACAGCGCCACACATACACACAGCGCCACACAGACACAGACACAGACACACAGCGCCACACAGCGCCACACAGACACACAGCGCCACACAGACACAGACACACAGCGCCACACATACACAGACACACAGCGCCACACAGACACAGACACACAGCACCACACAGACCCAGACACACAGCGCCACACAGCGCCACACAGACACACAGCGCCACACAGACACAGACACACAGCGCCACACAGACACACATCGCCACACAGACACAGACACACAGCACCACACAGCACCACACAGACACAGACACACAGCACCACACAGCGCCACACAGACACAGACACACAGCACCACACAGCGCCACACAGCGCCACACAGACACAGACACACATCGCCACACAGACACAGACACACAGCACCACACAGCGCCACACAGACACATACACAGACACACAGCGCCACACAGCGCCACACAGACACACAGCGCCACACAGCGACACACAGCGCCACACAGACACAGACACACAGCACCACACAGCACCACACAGACACAGACACACAACACCACACAACGCCACACAACGACACACAGCGCCACGCAGACACACAGCACCACACAGCGCCACACAGACACAGACACACAGCGCCACGCAGCGCCACAGACACAGACACACAGCACCACACAGCGCCACACAGCGCCACACAGACACAGGCACACAGACCCACACAACGCCACACAGACACAGACACAGACACACAGCGCCACACAGACACACAGCGCCACACAACGCCACACAGACACACAGCACCACACAGCGCCACACAGACACAGACACACAGCACCACACAACGCCATACAACGCCACACAGCGCCACACAGACACAGACACACAGCGCCACACAGACACACAGCGCCACACAACGCCACACAGACCACACAGCGCCACACAACGCCACACAACGCCACACAGACACAGACACACAGCGCCACACAGACACAGGCACACAGCGCCACACAGACACACAGCGCCACACAGAGCCACACAGACACACATCGCCACACAACGCCACACAACGCCACACAGACACACAGCGCCACACAGACACAGACACACAGCACCACACAGCGCCACACAGACACAGACACACAGCGCCACACAACGCCACACAGACACAGACACACAGCGCCACACAACGCCACACAGCGCCACACAGACACAGGCACACAGCGCCACACAGACACAGACACACAGCACCACACAGCGCCACACAGACACACATCGCCACACAACGCCACACAACGCCACACAGACACACAGCGCCACACAGACACAGACACACAGCACCACACAGCGCCACACAGACACAGACACACAGCGCCACACAACGCCACACAGACACAGACACACAGCGCCACACAACGCCACACAGCGCCACACAGACACAGGCACACAGCGCCACACAACGCCACACAGACACAGACACACAGCGCCACACAACGCCACACAGACACAGACACACAGCGCCACACAGCACCACACAGCACCACACAGACACAGACACACAGCGCCACACAACGCCACACAACGCCACACAGCGCCACACAGACACAGGCACACAGCGCCACACAGACACACAGCGCCACACAGACACACAGCGCCACACAGACACACAGCGCCACACAACGCCACACAGACACAGACACACAGACACAGACACACAGCGCCACACAGCGCCACACAACGCCACACAGCGCCACACAGCGCCACACAGCGCTGCGCTCCGGCCGCGGTACTCACGTAGGAGGTGAGTATCTCGGCGTCCCAGCAGTCGCAGGCGTAGTGGGCCATTTCGTTGGACATGTGCTGACGGAAGCGCAGTCGCGCCTTATCCACGCCGATACGGAGCAGGAACTGCTGGATGCGCGCCACGAAGTAGCCCAGCGTCTCGTTGTCCACCAGTTTCTAAGGGCGGGGCGGAAGGGCAGACGGGTCAGCAGGGCGGGCAGACGGGTCAGCAGGGCGGACAGACGGGTCAGCTGGGCGGACAGACGGGTCAGCTGGGCGGACAGACGGGTCAGCAGGGCGGGCAGAGGGGTCAGCAGGGCGGACAGACGGGTCAACAGGGCGGACAGACGGGTCAGCAGGGCGGACAGACGGGTCAGCAGGGCGGGTAGACGGGTCAGCAGGGCGGACAGACGGGTCAACAGGGCGGGTAGACGGGTCAGCAGGGCGGGAAGACGGGTCAGCAGGGCGGCAAGAACACACTGGGAACGGCGAGGGAACGCAGTAAGACCGTACGGAGGTGTACGGAAGGCAAGGGAGGAAGATAGTGGTGAGGACGGGGGATACGTTGGAGAAACACAAGACAGAGGAGTGAGGGGTGTGTGAGGATTTGTTACTGTAAGCAGCATCGTCGGGGGAGGCTGCTGAGTGCTGGTTGTTCCACGACCAATTGCCATTATTTAACGATTGCTATCGCGAACATGACCAGTGCAACTATAAACACTAAAGTATACGCCGACAGAGGGAGCCGACAGACTTTATGCTTACATTGATGGCAAATATATATGACGGAGTTTAGACAGCATTGGGATCTGCCGTCCTCTTTCAATAGGTCCATAGATCCATCCATCTTTTTTCTTCATAGCTTTCTATAGATCGACTCCTGATACGTATCGTAATTTGTGGCATGGCTTCAGGTTTTCTCAATCGTGCATCGTATTTTGTTCCATGTGTCAGCTGAGCCGGTGGTCATCTCACTTTGGCCACCGCCTCTCCGATGGTGGTGGTCTGGGCGGCCACGCCATCCATCTGACTGCAGGCAGAGAACAGCACCACCGTCTGGTCCCTGACAGACGCGAAGTTCGGGTGGTCCTTCTCGTCAGGATCGCAGAAGTGCTCGATCTCCGCCATCGTAAACTCTCTGTTGGACAGCAGAGCGAGCCGGGTGAACATATATATTGGACGCTCGAAACAACATCGGAGATGACCGAATGTTTCGGGCGTCCGATCGCTTTCATGGTGCGAAAAACAAGGTACATATTGATCAATGTGGTCGAGGATCACAGGCCAGCTGGCTTAAAGACCAGCTACCATACCACCACATTACTCTATGTTTCTATATGCCACATGAATACAAACTGGCCAAATCCTGGCATGGAGAGCGACCAAACGTCGCTATATATGGAAAACTAGGTCTTCCGCATCAGCGAGAGATCGCTTACTAATGCTGTCGAGCAGTGTTCTGAAATTTAACAAATTAAATGCAGATGGGCATGCATTTACCAAAATAGATACCTCCCAAAATACCTCCTAATTTTAAATAGTTACCTCCCGGAGATTCGCCTCCCTTTGCCTGCCTTTTTGCCATTCGATTCAGCGTTGTGCAGTATTTGGGTTTCATTATCTGCGTCACCTTTAGGTGATGTTATGACATTTTGTACCTTACGTTTGTTTAGATACCTCCATGCCTACCTACATTTCACGTCAAAACATAGTTGATCAATTGATAGCTTTGTTCACCTGCTGGCTGCTGGGGCCCCTTCTGAGCCACTGCACTGGTGAGGAGAGGAGGTAAGACAGAGGTAACTATTGGCATGTTTCTGGCATGTTTTATATACTCATTCAATAGCGATCAGATTTGCACAAAAACGTGGCATAGTGTTGTATAGTCTGTGGAGAAGCTTTGGTATCATTTTTATGAAAAATAACCCTTCCTGTATTTTAGGTGATTTTTTTTCCTTGCATCATGTCAACAGGTCCATTTTGACCTGCTTCGTGCACCGTGACACTTATCATGCTGTTATACATTTTGAAGACACTACATAATATATTTGAAGACTGGAATGGCTTGACAAACTATTTTGCAAACGACTTGAATTATTTACAAGTATTTTTTTTCTCATTTACGTGGCTTATTTTGTTTTTTACAAGTTGGAAGATTTGTTCTGCAATCTATCGTTATTCTGAGGAGGTAACACAATTTGTACCGGCATGTTTTTATTATAAGACAATCTGCTTATTTATCAAACAAAAACAAGTAATTACCCAAAACTTCAATGTTTTTTTTTTCTCACAAGCCGAAACCGCTTGAACCTCGAAAATGTCCAGTGAATATTCTTGAAAAATAATTTAGATTGATATGTTTTCTGAGGAGGTAACAATTTTTGCGGGGATTATTCAGCGCGAATAATTTAGCTGCCGCAAGGATGCAGCCAACTTGGCGCTGTTGATACAAAATAAGCTCCGGCGTATAACTTTGTCTTTGTCTTTGAGGCAGCTTACAAACAAAACAGGGTACATATATATAGCCGGGGCGGGCGGCAGCCGGCGTTCGCCGCCCGGTGACTGCGCGTTGCGGGTTGCCTGCCTGCCGGGGGCAGACGGGCCGCGACCCGGCGCCGGCTGGGGTCGCGGGGCGCATTCGATTCCTGGCCGTGACCGCGCGAGCTCTGCGCGCGCGGTTCCTTACCCGCAGCGTTGTTGCTCGTGTCAGCTGTGACCGCGGCAGGTTGAAGTTAATATAAGTTGAAGAGCGACTAGCAGTGATTGTGGAGATGAGACGAGACCAGTCTACATTGGTGACAGCGACTTTTCCAAGACCCCGCCCTTCTGAATGGGCTTGAAATATTGAGGAGCAAGTTGATCTTGAGATTTGATTTAATGCTTGCCTTCTGCCCTGGTGTTGTCACGCTTGATGCGTGACTGGGTTGGCAAGTACCCATGGCTATGCTGGCATTTCTGCTGGCTGCTGCGCTGCCGTCTCCTGTGTTCTGGCCTGCTACCGCGCCGTTCATGCTGCCGCAGCTCGTCTTCTGAGATCTGAGGTTGGTGACATGCTGCTCCATGGCTTCTGCTTGCGGTCGGATGATTCCGACTGTGACTGCCGCACCTGCTCCGTTCGCTGCTGGTCACCTGAGTGATTGAGGCTGCGTGATTGAGGCCTACTACTGCAGACCACAGTTACTTTTTTCAGCACATCTTTGATTTCATTATCTCGTCTTTGACTCAATGTTAAAGTAAAACACATATTAAAAGTTAAAAGTATCTATTCCTTGTCCATGTCTAAGGTAGGTGCCTTGGCTTCTCCTGTCCTTCCTTGCGCGAGCATTAGCCTGCTTTAAACTGTTTCCTTTCCCTGTTCGTCCTCTCTTGTCCGTGTGGTTCATTGATGTTCATGCATTGATGTTCATTGATGAATAGTTGGATTTTTGGTGTTGTGTATTGTGTATTGTTATATACTCGTGTTACCCGGCAGTAAGGATTCGTGTTTATTTTGCATTAAGATGCCGGATGATGTGAAGCCACCTGGTAGTGCACCTGCCTCCGAGATGGCTGGTGGTAGTGGCTCTGACCGTGGCTCCGCTCGTGTTGATGTCGCGTCACTTCTCACTCTGCCTCACTTTGGAGGTGACGGATCCGTGCGGAGGTTCTTGGATGATTATGACCGGTATGCTCGTATTCAGGGATGGGATGAGGAGCGTAAACTTTATGTTCTGCCTTTGACGCTGTCCGGAATTGCCCGTGATGCATTTGATGGGTTGCCCGATACTCAGACATGTTCTTTCTCTGGTGTTGTTGAGGGACTGCGGTCAGCTTTCGCCAAAGCGTCTGTGACCGACTATCATCTGGCTTTGCGTAATCTGCGCTACAGAGCCGGGGAGCCCCTGGATGCCTTAGTCATTCGTTTAAAAAAGCTGATGAAACAGGCCTTCCCATCGCAGGTGGACCTTACTCCACTCTTGCTCAGCCATTTGCTAGCCACCCTTCCACAGGAGTACTATGCTGCAATCATCGCTGACGGTGTCTCCACCTTTGATTCTGCAGTAAGCAAAGTCCGGAACATTCAAAGTTCCAAGGTTTTCGCGGGTGCTAGCTCGTCGCCCCCGTCTGCCCAGTCTCAGACTGGCCCTTCCCAGTCAACTCCTGTGCGTCACCTGGCCGCGGAGCCTTCTCTGGTTGACGCGCTGACTCGGCGGGTTGCCGAGCTCGAGGCCCGCTTGGAGGCGGTGACCAGTCCGAGCCGGACCCCTCCCGCTCCTGACAGGCGTGCGAGTGGTGATGTCAGTTCCCCTGTGGTGTGCTATTGCTGTGGTCGTGCCGGTAACGTCCGTAGCAGGTGCCGTCTGCGAAGCTGTAAGTGTTTTGTGTGCGGTGTAAATGGTCATGTTGCCAAGGTGTGCCCACAACTGTCAGGAAAACGGTCCCGGGTCCGGTCGTCAGCAGGGAGGCAACGGTCGGACCCAGTAAGGGAAGATGAGGACAATCCCCATCACTGACACGATGCGCATTACTGGACACGTGTCTGGTGTCAAGTGTGAGTGTCTGCTTGATACTGGCAGTTCGATTAGCATTTTGCATAGCTCACTGCTTGATGTGCTCCCGAATGTGACCCTGAAACAGACCAGTGTGACTGCAAAGACTGCGTCAAAAGAGGAATTGCCTTTGTTGGGACGATTTGTTGTGCCATTCCAAGTCGGTGGTGTGACGTATCCCCTGCCTCTCTTTGTGTCTGATGCGATTGATGTGCCATGCTTATTGGGAGTCGATTTTCTGCAGCACTGCCCGTGCGTCATAGATTTAAGTACCAAGCGTCTTGTGTTGGCACCCACCATGTCTGTCCGCTCAGTGTCAGCGCAGGCAGTCTGCCTGGGCCGTGTGTCTCTGAGCTGTGACCAGGTGATTGCACCTGGCAGTGAGGTGATGCTGAAAGGTTACGTGCCCAACTGTGACTATGTCGGCCCCGCACTGATCGAGCCAGGAGAGGGCCTGTGCGGTGTTCAAGTGGTGCGTGCTGTGGTGAACGTTGACTGTGCCCGTGTGCCTGTGATGGTGCGGAACGTGACGGCGGAGCCGGTCACGGTCTTCAAAAAGCGTGAATTGGCTTCAGTTGAGGTGGGCTTTGTAGAGCAGGCGCCCGAGTTCACGGCTCCCACAGAGGTTGATGTGGTCAAATTGACTAAGCTGGACCAGTCCCTTCTTACAGATGACCAGCGCCAGAGAGTTCACAAGCTGTTATCGAGATATGCGGAAATGTTTGACGGCCATATCGGTTATATCGACGTTGTCACTCATGAGATTGACACTGCTGACCACCCACCCATTAGACGGGCTCCCAGACGTGTCCCGCCACACCTTGCAGCCGAGGTTAAGGCGCAGATCCGAGAGCTGGTGGACCAAGGGATTCTCGAGGAGTCTAACGGAACCTGGTCATCGCCCATTGTGATGGTGAAAAAGAAAAGTGGGAAGTTTCGACTGGTTGCCGACTTGAGACGTCTGAATGCCTGTAGCAAAGTTCCCGTGTACCAGATTCCGCGTATTGATGACACGTTGGACGCGCTGTCTGGTTCGGACACATTTTGTCAACTGGACATGAACAGTGCGTATTTTCAGATTGGTGTGGATGAGAAAGACAGAGACAAGACTACCATTACAACTCCATACGGATCGTATCGTTTCAAACGTATGATTTTTGGTTTGGCAGGTGGACCGGCGACCTGTGCTCGCCTCCTCGACCGTGTACTGGGAGACATCACGCCTCAGGATTGTGTCCATTATTTCGATGATATTGTTGTCCATGGTAGAGGGGTGGAAGATGTGTTGACCAAGCTTGACAGGGTGCTGCAGAGGCTTCAGAGTGCAGGTCTGACACTCAATTTGGAAAAGTGTTCGTTGTTCTGCAAAGAGGTAAAGTTTCTGGGACATGTTGTGTCGAGCGCATAGCAACTGATCCTGAGAAGGTAGCGAAAGTGGTAGATTGGTCTAACCCTCGGACGGTGAAAGAGCTGTCGAGTTTTTTGGGACTGGCCTCGTATTTCAGGGAATTTGTGCGTAATTTCGCCGAAATAGCCGCTCCTTTGTTCCAGCTGACGCACAAAGACTCGCGAGTTTCAGTGGTGTGACCGAGAACAGGGTGCATTTGATCAGCTGAAGTGTGCGCTAGCCAGTGCACCTGTTGTCACATTTCCAAGGTTTTCAGCTGGCGCTGGCAGGTTCAGGCTGGACACTGATGCTTCTGACGTTGGCATTCGCGCCACCCTTTTCCAGGAGCAGGATGGTGAGGACAAAGTGATTGCGTTCGCGTCCCACAGACTATCCAAGGCACAGCGCAATTACAGTACGACACGAAAGGAGTTGCTGGCTTGTGTTGTTTTTGTACAGCATTTTCGCCATTACTTACTCGGTAAGCACTTCGAGCTGAGGACTAACCACGCTAGTCTGCGCTAGCTGATTAATTTCAGGAACCCCACAGGCATGCTGGCGAGGTGGCTTGAAATCCTGTCGAGTTTGACTTTGAGATTGTGTACCGGCCGGGTTCTGAGAATGTGCCGGCTGATGTGATGAGCAGACGGCCACCAGTGACGTGCGACGCAGAGACCCAGACGTCAGGTGAGAGAGTCCAGAGAGTGTCTGCCAATTCGTGGTCGAACGGGTTCCTGCGTCACGAGCAGGACCAGGATCCTGCGATAGCAGACATCGCGAGACACCTGTCTGCAGGTAAGCGACCGAGATCGACAAGTGTAGTGCCTGGCGCGGTGGCACTGCTGCGACAGTGGCACCGTCTTAAAATACTTGATGGTGTAGTGTTCCGTGTGTATCGAACGTGTGCAGGCGGAGAGGAGCAGTTGCAGCTGGTCGTGCCACAGCAGCTGATACCCGGCGTGTTGACCTCGCTGCATGCTGGTCCGGCTGGAGGCCATTACGGTGCCGAGGCGCTGACGGCGACCGCCAGACGTGAGTTTTGGTGGCCCCAGATGGACGAGACGGTTAAAGATTTCTGCAGCCGATGTGAACGCTGTAACACTCGTGCTACCCCTGTGCCACGACCGAGGGCACCAATGGGCGAGTTGTACGCGGAGGAACCACTTGACTGTCTCGATCGATTTTCTGTCTGGGCTCCCGACCACGGCACAGGGTAATCGCCACTTGCTAGTGGTTGTTGACCATTTTACCAGGTGGTGCGAGGTGTTTCCCGTTCCTGACATGAAGGCAACCACAGTTGCAGACGTGCTGGTCAACCAGTTTGTTGCCATATTCGGCTGTCCGAGACGCATTCACTGATAACGCTGTCAATTTCACAGGAACTTTGATTGTGGGGATGTGTCGTCTGTTGGGCATAGATAAATCTAAGATTTCGCCTTGCCACCCTGAGGGTAACGCAAAGTGTGAGCGCATGATGCAGACGATCTTGAGCATGCTTGCCAAGTATTTGGACGGTAATCATGATGACTGGGACGTCCACCTGCCGCTGCTTATGTTGGGGTATCGGGCTAACGTGCATTCTTCGCTTGGTCATTCGCCTTATTTCATGCTCTTCGGAAGGAATCCGACGATGCCTGCTACGCTCCAATTTCAGGTTCCATCAACTATGACAAAAAACTCCCACTGTGACTGAGTACCTCGAAAAACTAAAAGCGTCTCAAATTAACTCATGACCTCTCGATCCAGGTGTCCAACAGCCGACATCAGCGCAACAAAAAACTGTACGAGAAGAAGCTAACACAGCATCAGTTTGAAGTAGGTGATCCTGTTTATTTGTTCAAAAGTGTGGTACCGCGTGGCGAATACTACCAAGTTTGTGAGACCCTGGAAGGCAGCAATCGTGACTGCCAAGCTGTCTGACCTGAATTATAGGGTTCGTCTGCTGGGGAGCAGAAAGCCGGTTATTGTTCACCATAACAGGTTGAAGCCCAGACCTGACGGCCCTATAGTTCCAGTTCCGACCTGTGACCTCACGTTTTCAGCGCCAGAGACTCCGGCCGAGTCGCGAGATTGCCCTGCAGGTGCCGTTCTGACTGGTGACCTGGCTGGCTCAGCGTCGGCGGCAGGGTGTGTGAGCGTGTCTGTGTGGCCCACGCCGACTGTGTGGCCCACACCGACTGTGTGGCCGGCTCGGGTTAGTGATGACTGTGTCCCGTCCGTGCCAACTGGAGACTGTGCCAGCTGTGATAGAGCTGTTTCAGGAACCAGCAGAAGTCGGCGACAGTTTGGCGAGCGTGACTGACAGTGATGTGCTAACGGGCGAGTCGGTTACTGGAGCCGAGTCCACCACTGGAGTCCCTCCCAGTGACACTGCAGTCGCTGACACTGTGCCTGATGCGCTTGGTGTGTCCGAAATGACTGAAGCTGTACCTGAGTTCGGCACGAGTTTGACACCTGTACCAGCGCCGCGACTGAGTTCTAGAGTGTCACAGCCCGTTGATCGATTTGTTCCCACATGATGTGACTGACGGCGCAATTATCTTGTTTCTGTGACCTTTGTCATGTCCTTTATGCTGTGCCTGTTCGAAGTCGGTCGTTGTTTGGATTTGGTGTGCTGTAACTGAGGCATATTGACGCGTTTGATACTGGTGTGGCATCCATGTGACGTCTGAGTGGCCACGACGAAGTTACTTGGTTCCTTGTTAACAGGGATAATGCAGAGCACCATTAGCGCGAAGATGCAGCTTCTGGATGGAACACACATTCATCCTTTTCCAACAACCATAACCGCCTCATCAGGCCAGAACACAGCAATTTATTTATGTTTGTTTTTGAGCGCATAAAGGCACCAGGCAAACCTCTGCTTCTTTTGCTGCATGAGGGTGACGTATTTGTGTCTATTGAATTTGCTGATCTGTTCTGATTTGTGCTGCTATCTATCGCTTGGGTGTAGTGCAATAGTATCGTGCCGTTTGTAATCCCCGTCGCGAGAGCTGCCCGCAGTGTTGCGGCTGCTGAGCTAGTTGCTGACGTCTGCTGGAGTCTGCTGCTGATCCGTTGCTGATCGGCTGTCTGCTGACGTCTGCTGACGTCTGCTGACGTCTGCTGACGTCTGCTGACGTGATTGATGTTGCCATGCCCTGGCGCGACGGATGCGCCTCACCGAGCTGCGCTCCAGCGGCTGGTGCAGCTGGTGTGCTTCTACCGATCTGCGCTGCTCTGCGCTGCGCCTCGCTGCTCGCGCCGCGACTCGCTGCTCTGCGCTGCGCCTCGCTGCTATGCGCTGCGCCTCGCTGCTCTGCGCCGCGCTGCGCTGTTCTGCGTTCCAGCTGCGATGTCGCCTCCGCTTGGATGTTGCCGCTCTGTCACCGCCGCTTGGTGACGTCGCTCCGGCCTTGTGACGGTCCTGGCCTGAACTTGGCGGTCGCTGTGCTGTTCGCAGATTGTTGCTCGGCGTTTGCTGAATGTGGGCGATTAATTTTGTGATCTTGTGAATCTCTCTTTTTTTGGCGCATCGAGTATAGCCGGGGCGGGCGGCGGCCGGCGTTCACCGCCCGGTGACTGCGCGTTGCGGGTTGCCTGCCTGCCGGGGGCAGACGGGCCGCGACCCGGCGCCGGCTGGGGTCGCGGGGCGCATTCGATTCCTGGCCGTGACCGCGCGAGCTCTGCGCGCGCGGTTCCTTACCCGCAGCGTTGTTGCTCGTGTCAGCTGTGACCGTAGCAGGTTGAAGTTAATATAAGTTGAAGAGCGACTAGCAGTGATTGTGGAGATGAGACGAGACCAGTCTACATATATACTGTTATAAAGGCTCCCATAGGTTATGCAGAAAGTTGTTTGGTGTGGGCATGTTGATGTAGGAGTGGCGGCAGGTAAAGTATACCCTCGTTTTATTTATATGCTGTCCCTTATCTATCTTATTTTTCTTCACTTATGTGAGAGAAATCAATAAGTTGAGAGAAGTGGGGTACCACTCAGCTTTGGCATACCACTCCAGACCAAACATTGCAATGCCAATGCATGGGGGTAAGACTGTTAGGAATGCCTCTCCAAACTCCAAAGTCATTGCTAGGACTTATATTATGTCATAAATCTACCCATTAATGAAATTCCACATGTTCATATGTATGGGTAAATAAGGATATTTGTCTATCATGCTTATCTTTGGACACATGCTAACCTCATACTTTTCATGCCATCAGACGAGAGTACAGACAATACAGATGCAAAGTGTGTTAGTGAGTCTGTATTGCTTACATTCTGATAGCATGAACAGTCTGAGGTTAGGAAATGTCTGGGTTACATCAGTTGACGGTATTGTGTCAATTATGTTTTGCCCTAATTATTTACTTGATGGGTTATGCTAGAGCACAACCTGTCACTTAACCAATAATGAGTTGAATTATATCAATCCAGTGAAATAATAGTTCAATTTTTCTTCTTCACATGATGGGCTAAGAGCTGAACTATATTTTCCATGAATATTTCGGAATTAACTAGCTTTTCTCAGATCTGAGATCACCTCATAACACATTACTGAACTTTGTGCGGTTGCTATGTATAAATATGGGTATGTTTCTGCAATCTGCATCCTACTTTTGTCAATGCAATGCTGCCTGAAATGTGTTTAACAACTGTGAGCAAACTATTTAATTATATCAACTTATGTCATATTCCTTACAATCTTGAGTTGAACTGTGAACTGGATCACTATGCTTGCTTAATTGTGTAGATCTTGGCTATAAGTATTATGAAATTGATCAATTATGTTCCAAAACGAAAAATGTTGATAGGAAGCTAGTTTGTATGTGGTTATGCTAACATTGAAAAATATTGAAATCGAATTATATCAACTTGACATATTCCTTACAATTTTGATGAAGAGTTTCACCCTCCGGATGATCACTTATTTTTGTAGCTACATGAGTAAAATTCAGATATATTTTCCTTTTTATTTTTGTTACCTCTTCACATGTTTTTTTGGCAGTTTTGTTACCGCTCTGCATGTATTCAAAAAGTAATTTCAGAACACTGCTGTCGAGACAGAAACAGTGGCGTTGGGAGGAAATAAAAACATTAAAACACAGCTCACTACGAACCAGAAGCAGCACCTTTCAAGTTCTCTCTCTCTCTCTCTCTGTGTGCGTGCGTGCGTGCGCGACCTTACCACCCACCTGACGCGGATCAGGCCGCTGCGGGGCGATATCTCGTTCCTGAAGGCGTTGCCGATCTGCGCGGCGGCGAACGGCAGTCGGCCAGAGTTGAACTCCAGCAGCCGCTTGAAGTTGACGAACATGCCCTGAGCCGTCTCCGGCCGCAGGAACCTGCCAGGACGGAGCGGGGTATGGAGTCAGACACTGGCCACCCGCAGACCTGGCAGGACGGAGCGGGCTATACGGGGTCAGGCGCAGGTCATCCCAGGTCTGCCAGGACGGAGCGGGCTATACGGGGTCAGGCGCAGGTCACCCGCAGACCTGCCAGGACGGAGCGGGCTATACGGGGTCAGGCGCAGGTCATCCCAGGTCTGCCAGGACGGAGCGGGCTATACGGGGCCAGGCGCAGGTCATCCCAGGTCTGCCAGGACGGAGCGGGCTATACGGGGTCAGGCGCAGGTCACCCGCAGACCTGCCAGGACGGAGCGGGCTATACGGGGTCAGGCGCAGGTCATCCCAGGTCTGCCAGGACGGAGCGGGCTATACGGGGTCAGGCGCAGGTCATCCCAGGTCTGCCAGGTCAGATCGGGGACCGGGGAAAATCGGGATAGATCGTGGTGCGTATATTGGGTTAGATAGGCGTGTACAGGGCAAATCGGGGTACATCGGGTTACTCATGAGTCGTGGGTGACACCATACCTGCCGGGCCAGATCAGACTATACTGGGTTAGATCGGGGTATATCGGGTCAGATCGGGGTATATCGGGGCAGACACGGGCCACTTTAGGCCTCCTCCGACACAGTGGGATATGTTTCCAAGTACGTATCCACTATCCATATTAAGGTTTGCTTTTGCATACACAGGTATGTTGCCATGCCATGCCTTTTCCAGGCAGATACGTCAGCAGCACATGGGGCCTTTTGAGCCACTGTAAGCCTTGCCGTGTAACATTCGGGTGATGCCTACACCCTACTCACCCTTTGAGCAGGCCGGTGGGTCCGATGGAGGTGCTGAACATCAAGTTGAACTCCATGGCGTCCGATAGCTCGTTGCCGGTGATGGGTGACTTCATGTCGTGTTTGCGCATTATGACGTTCATCTCATCCTTGGTCATGCCGTCCAACTGTGTGGCAAAGTTAGGTGAGGTCAGGTGAGGTCAGGTGAGGTCAGGTGAGGTCAGACGAGATCAGGGAGGGCAGGCGAATTCAAACGAGGTCATCCAAGGTCGGACCAGGTCAGACGAGGTCAGACGAGGTCGATCAAAGTCGGTTGAGGTCATACGAGGTCATACGAGGTCATACGAGGCCAGACGAGGTCAGACGAGGTCATACGAGGCCATACGAGGTCAGACGAGGTCAGACAAGGTCATACGAGGTCAGACGAGGTCAGACGAGGTCAGACGAGGTCAGACGAGGTCAGACGAGGTCAGACGAGGTCAGACGAGGTCGGATGTCAGGCGAGAGCAAGTGAAGACGTCTGGTGAGGCCAGGCCGGGGGCAAGCGGTCAGACGCGGTCAGATTAGGGCAGGTGAGAGGATGCAGAATCACGTCAGTCTAAAAGATGCGTGGTGTGTAAATGACTATGAAGATAACATTTTAACAATGAAGGTCTCTACAAGAGTAAAACACACTGCTGATATAAAAATCATTGTCTTATAATTTCAAAATCGTGGTGGAAAACGACACCCTGCGTGTAATATTTTTCCACTCTTTTTCCCCAGTTTTACTGTAAATTTACACTCCCGAAATCAAGATGTATTGAATACTATAATCCTAACACTGATATTAATAATGATAATATTAACCTGTGGATGAAAATAACAGGTTAGGACAATATTGTCATTTGTAACAGCCGATTCTGATGGGTGAGTTTTGAAAATACTGAGTACATCATATGGTCTTTTTTAGGCTAAATTTTCCACTCTCTATAGTTATTTTTGGGCTGAATTTTCCACTGCGCACCCTGGCTTCAAAGCAATGCTAGGACCCTGTATACAATACAGAGCAGTACCTGCACTCAGTGTCGTCAGCTCTGACTACTTCCGCAGTCTGTTTCCTACACATCAAATACTCTGAGAACAATATTTGGTACCAAATGACAGCATGCTGTTAATTAAGTACATTAATAACAAAAAAACACATTCAACTATGCTGGACCACACACATCAGGGAGCAAGTTGTTGTGTATCCTGACCAGCCTTGGAATTTGGGCCATTTTCTGGACTTTTTGGGTCCAAAGAATTTTGCTCTCTTCATATTTGTTCAGGAAATTTGCTCTCTTTTCGCCTGATCTTACAGACATTGTAGTTAAAATATAATTCAATTTTCCTCACAAGGATTTGGTATCTATTACAAATCAGGATTTTTTACTTTCCAAGTAAAATAATTAAAAAAATGAAAACCTTGACTTGCCTGACAATACAATTTTACTCTCCACCTATGGATTTTTACTCTCTGGGACCAGATCATGAAATGAAAAATCCAAAACTGATCCTGACTTACTGAGCCGATTTATCCCGGCCACTGACCTGGTTAGAATGTAACCGAGATAACACACGGCAGAGTAGGGGGGCAGCATTCCGTCTCAGCACTACTCTGCAGCGGGAAATATGATAATGATAATGAGGATAATGATGTATCCCGGCCACTGGCCTGGTTAGAATGTAACCGCGATAACAAACGGCAGAGTCGGGGGCAGCATTCCGTCTCAGCACTACTCTGCAGCGGGAAATATGATAATGATAATGATGATAATGATGTATCCCGGCCACTGGCCTGGTTAGAATGTAACCGAGATAACACACGGCAGAGTCGGGGGGCAGCATTCCGTCTCAGCACTACTCTGCAGCGGGAAATATGATAATGAGGATAATGATGTATCCCGGCCACTGGCCTGGTTAGAATGTAACCGCGATAACAAACGGCAGAGTCGGGGGGCAGCATTCCTTCTCAGTACTACTCTGCAGCGGGAAATATGATAATGATAATGATGATAATGATGTATCCCGGCCACTGGCCTGGTTAGAATGTAACCGAGATAACACACGGCAGAGTCGGGGGGCAGCATTCCGTCTCAGCAATATCCTGCAGCGGGAAATATGATAATGATAATGAGGATAATGATGTATCCCGGCCACTGGCCTGGTTAGAATGTAACCGCGATAACAAACGGCAGAGTCGGGGGGCAGCATTCCTTCTCAGTACTACTCTGCAGCGGGAAATATGATAATGATAATGAGGATAATGATGTATCCCGGCCACTGGCCTGGTTAGAATGTAACCGAGATAACACACGGCAGAGTCGGGGGGCAGCATTCCGTCTCAGCAATATCCTGCAGCTGGAAATGATGAGTAATCTATCGCTGTAGTACACCAGTTGACTATCATGTTAGCCGTCTGTCTGGCGATGGCGCATCTCACCCTGGCGACCGTGAACTGGCACTCCTGCCGCGTCTCCTCGCTAGTCTTCTTGTCAGTCGCCAGCTTCTCCAGGAAAGCCTTGATCAGGTGATCCAGACGGAAGCACTCGCCGTTCTTCAGGTCTTTCACCATGAAGTCGGCGAAACGCTCCACGTGCCCAGAGGCCCTGGCAGTCAAAGGTTAGGCCAGGTCAAATTTCGAGATTTTCTTGATTTATGATGATGAACAGGGCATAAACAACATCCACCCACGAACCATCAGGTGCAGCTTTAAATGAGAAATACTTAGTCAGCAGACAAACCACATCTACAGAATACTTACTTCAGCACATGCTCTGGTGTGAGGACTGTGCAATCGACTTCCAGCATCTGTTCCTCCAGCACAAAGAAGTTCCGCCATTCGGAGATGATGTTGGACTTGAGGGCACATCCCATTGGTCCAAAGTCATACTGGCCAGTGACACCTGTGACCCAGCGCATCGTGTTTTAAACGAGAAAAACTCAGCCTAATCAAGTTTTCTCTTTCAACTAAATGAAGCAATATAACTACAAGTTCCGATATGTATGATAGAACTGTGTGAATACCTGGAAGGAACAATAAACCAAGCAAAGGGCATACACGGCTGGAATGCCACATAAGGAACATGCATTTTTAGCACAACAACACAACACAACACAAGAGTAATTGACAACAAATATATTTACCTCCATAAATAGCAAAGGATTGGTCATAGAAAAACCTCCTCTTCAAGAGGTCTTCCATTTTGGTCCTGTCAAAGCTTGCTTCTGAAGGAGCAAGTGCCAGTTCTTTATCTTCCAAGAGCTTCTTCCTTGCCTTGAGCTCATTGACAGCCTTCTTGAGATCAATTTGCGATGCTCCGTCTGCCTTCAGCTTCCGAACGAGATCGCCCTGACAATACACAAGTCATTAGGCCTAGAGTGTTTACATAACACAAGGCTCATTACATCACAAATATGACACTAGACATGAATAAAGCATATACCTTACATGATCATGGCCTAGGTGTAAAACAACACTTAAATCCTTCATGTTTACCATGCCTTTCCACTGGCGAAAGCACCTCTTCAGTATGACAGAAGCCATTCCTGGGTTCATTCCAGGGCAGAACAATGCCCTCCTGAGGTCAGGGAGCATGCATAACCATGTCCTGGGTTCATCCCCTCAGCAACAAAATACTCTCTTGAGGTCAGATAGACCCCATCAGTGTCATAACCACTCAGACAGGCTCAGACAAGCTATTTTTGGGATAAGTGATGCCTTCCTGGGATAAAAGTGCCCCTCCAGACCAAAGGCATCCCCTAGAGATCAGCAATGTTTTCTTAAAACACTCAGACTCAGGCACTCAGTACATCTCCCTTTTCAGTTCATGGCTACTCTGTCACTCTCAGGATCCCTGAACGCTCTTGCATTCAGGGACGGCCATTTGGGCTCAGACAACCTTGTGTGATCAGGGACACCTTATCTGGCCAATAGATGCCATATCAAGCTCAGAGAAACCCTTACAATGAAAGCAGCTTTTGGTGACACACATGCCAACACACACAAAACAGCAACTTAGGAACCTTACCTGTTCCTTGACTGTTGCCCTCAATGGAGCAAGCACTTCTTCACTCTTGGCATCCATGATATCGGGTATTGTATACTTTTTCTTTGATTTCCTTGCAGATTGCCTGCTTCCCCAGTCAGGAGCTAAAGGAGAAGCTAAAACTGGAGCAGCAGAAAATGCCCTGCTCCAACTGTTAGGCAACAATGCACAAATAAATGTCTTCTGCAGCAGACCTCTTCCAAGAGCTGAAATAGGGATAACATTCAGGGGCGGCGCCACCGGGGGGGGGGGGGGGGGGGGGGGGCGACGGGGGCACGTGTCCCCCAAACATTTTCGGATTTTAACATTACGCCTATGGGCGTTGCATGGAAATAATCGACTTCAGAATGCCTCCGCCCCCCCCCCCTCCCCAACTTTCGGAAGTGGCGCCGCCCTTGATAACATTAGACATTATTTTGGGCTGTTGGGAAATAGACGTTAATTGAGCAGGGTGCTGACTATTGCCAGATTGCCAGAAAGACTCTCAATAAAGAATTGTTGATTATTTGGGGTGTAAGGATAGGTAACACAATTGCTGTGATTGTTTAGCTACCATGCTTGAAAGGAACACGAACATACAAATATTAGATAGGAAAACCTGGTAGAGTAGTAGGTGTTGCCCTCAAGTCAGTATTTTTGTTCTTCACTTTGAACTGTATGAGTGTACAAGTGACCCCATTCCACTTCCATTTCACCTCCATTATTATTACCTGACAACAGGCTGCAACAGAACAACAATGTTGTGGATCAAACCAATGAATATATCCAACTGAATGCTGTCACTGTTGTAATGTAAGCACATGCAAGGCTAAATCAAGCTAGGGAAGCTTTGCAAAGGTTAGGTTAGGTAACATATACTTTGATTAATCAACATTCATATCTGAATATGTGTATGTGAATGCATCACTTAACCCGTCATTGACTGGGGTCTCAGCAGGGGCCCGGGAACGATTTTAAAGTGTGGGGGGGGGGGGGCGAAACCAAATATTTTGTTTTGGCAATCTTCTCACTTTTAATCTTGGTGCACCTTTTCGTTGTCAAATTTTGTTCATTGGAACACCGAAAACACGGTTCGAAAGCTCATCAAAAATAACTTTGAAACTATTTCTACATTTTTGGTTCAGGTCAATATTTAGGTCACCAGAGGTCATCAAAGGTCATATTTTCAGTTTTAGGACATCGCTCCAGAAACCCCCAAATATCTCGGGAACTATGATAGCTAGGAACAAACGAGAAAAAAAAAACAGTCGAAAGCTCTTGAAATATTCAATCATAACGTGTCATCAAATTTATCTCAGGTTAATAGTTTGGGCTCCAGGTCATCAAATGTCAAAAGTTTTTTTTGGCAAAACGTTCGCAAATAACTTTTTACTTAATAAAGATACGGCAATGATTTTGACATGTTCGTCTCGGCAAAGCGCTTCGAATCACATTCATTTGGACCAGTTTAGGTCAACTTAGAACTTTGACCTCAGGTGAAGGTCAAGTGGCGACACAAATAGGTCATGTTGCATATTGAGAGACGTGTCTCGACGAGACAAACACATTTATACCGGGCTCACTTCTTTATTTCTATCGAGAGTTATTGACACAAAAAGTATTGGTGACCTCAGCTGACCTCGGCTGACCCTGTAGGGGTCACTGAACAAAAATTGAACCTGGATCATCAATAATAGCATATGATAACATGATCCAGAAGGAATTGGACTGATATACGTATCCTCGGAATAGGAAAATTGTAATATTTCCCCATTGACTTATAATGGGAGGTCACGAAATTGACCCGACCGGCGACCTTAGGTAACCGATATTCAAAATCTTAGATATTCGAATTGTAGGTACCTATGACCTTATGAAATCCTGCAAGTTTGAAACCGATCAGCCAAAAACTGTGACTGTGGTACGACCGCAAACTTATTTGGAGGTGTGGTCACGTGACCTGACCTGAGATAACCCGTGGTCAAGAATTGCATACAATGTGGTGGGTAATTGATGCCCGAACAGGTGTGCCAAAAACGGCGGCTGAAACGGCGGCGCTGTGCGCCGTTTTTGAAACGGTGGCGCTGTGCGCCGTGTGCCGTTTTTGAAACGGTGGTGCTGTGCGCTGTGCGCCGTTTTTTAAACGGAAAAAACGGCGCGCCGACGTTGTTTCGCTATCCTCGAAAAACCTTAGGGGGGGGGGGGGCGTCTAAAGGCCCGCCCCAGCACGGCGCGGGTTAACATAAAAAATCGAAACTATGAAAAGTGGGAGTCATGCCACCCCCCCGTTTCCTACTATAAACCGCATACCTTTGTAAATCCGCCTGTCGTCTGATAAAATACTCGTACCTGACGCCTGACGTTTTTTCTTTTCTTGAAGAAGCCCACCGGTGTGGGCTGCACTGATCGCTTCATCACCGAAGCACGGTAACCTACGACATTTATGATAACTCTTGCTTGCAATTGCCGCCCCGTCGGCAGAGACAGCGAGGACAGCTAGAGGGCCGCACGCCAGTTTGATCACATGCGCAACGTTGACGTGGGCTACACTTATAAACACAATGCAGCAGATGTTTATCTCGCCGTCAGTGCAGCAGCGGATCCAGAACGGGAGTTTGGATGGGGAGGGGGCAAAGTTACAAAAAGTATCACATAATTCTGAAAACTCATCGGATTTCGCTTACTTATGCATTGATAGCTGATTTAAAACCAACTTAAACTTAAAACCCGCGAGTTACTGGGGTATATTTCATAACGCGACTTACTGGGAGAGGGGGGGGGGGCTATTTTTTGCCCCCCCCCCCCCTCGGATCTCCGGAACTACTGGACCGAATGTAAAAATTCAAACGGCACTCGATAGCCCTGGGAAATTTATCGAGGGAAACATAATATTGTTGACCTCGGGGTCACCGATGACATCACAGGTCAGGTCAAGTACAAAATGTTTGACCGTGTCAAAAGGTTTCGATGGATGGAATTGCCGCGCAAAATTGCGAAATTAAACGCATAAGCTGTCGATAAATCGGTATGATTCGTGTGTCTGACACTTCTAAGTACCTTTCTAAGCTGTTTATGACCTTGGGTCAGGTCAAGGTCATCCGAGGTCACGAGGCCAAACTGCAGATTACGGTCATTAGGCGTTGTAACACATGTTTATGGGTTTGTTTTTCGTCTAGAACGCGTAGAATGACCTTAGAACATTGTTTGTTCCATATAAATAGAAGTAAAAAGCAAAAACGAAAATTCGTTTTTTATGCATAGTAATGCTGTGAGAGGTGGTCGATTTTTGTCATTTAAAGATCATAACTCATTTTAGTTTTTGAAGATATCGACTTCAAATTTGGTACACATATTCACCGCACACGTCTCGATCACATATATTCTTGTTTTTGGATAATTCTGATTTGTTCTTCAAATTTTTTTTAAAAAAAAATGGATTTGGACTTCTCAAAATTTTGAATACAAAACCTCAAAAATCCGAGACAACAGTTTGATAGCCCTGTCTATTGTCAGTAATTTCATTTAAAACAATTGAGTTTATCTCAAACAACGTACCTTTGACAGCGTTTTCCGCAAACCATTATTTTGCAACAAAAACCGAAGAACATGACGTCACTCTGGCGTCATTCTCGGTTGACCTATCATAGCATCATATTTTTCCTTTTGCTAACATGTGTAGAATTGATGTGAGAGAAGGTACTGCAAGTTTGGTGACGATACTGGTGTTCGTTTAGGAGTTATTGCAAAATAACGGGAGGGGGGCAAAAAACAGCCCCCAGTAAGTCGCGGGTCCCACCTTCCCAAAAGTTGTCAAATGTACGCCGCTTGTGGTGCAAAATATGAAGTAATTGGTGCCGAACACGATTATGACATTTGTTTCTCGCAAACAGTGCTCAATTTCATACAAAAATAAAGTTTTAATATTTGGGTTGATGACGTCATATTGAGCTCTATAGAGCTACACATAAATCCTTTACGCTGTCAAAGTATGGGTACAATTATTTCGAGACAATTATGGCGCTTTGAATACAAAACAAACCAATTACCAAACCATTGAAACGTAGCAAATATCTCCAAGGTTCACCTTAAAACAAGTCGACTATCAACACCATTGGGTAAAGAGAGGTGACGTCGTCGGCTTTAAGCCCCTATTCAAATACATGCAGGGCTTATTCGTTACAATTGTTAAGACCAAGCTCGAATTTCTTTTCGATTAGACCTATGTTGTTGTTTTAACTGCTACCCTACTCAATTTCAATGCAAATCCAACAACATGGCTATCTCAACTCAAAACTAATGTTAACACGCGCCCTGGAGGGGGGGGGGGGCGAAATCCGCCCACCCCTCCGGTTTTTCGAGGATAGCGCAAAAACGGCGGCGCGCAGCGCCGCCGTTTTTTGTATACCTGTTTAGAAATGAGCTTCCCGCATTATTTAAAATTCTTGGCTTCAGGTCATCTCAGGTCAAGTCACCAGACCAGGTCACGTGATGACCTCAACTCCAAAACGTTTGCAGTAGTACCACAGCCACAGTTTTACGCCGATCGGTTTCAATCATGTAGGACTTCATAAGGTCATAGATACCAACAATTTGTGTATCTCGGATTTCTAATATCGGTGACCTAAGGTCAGGTCAATTTTGTGACCGCCAACACGGTTTTATCAATAACTATCGACATAATGAAGATAGAGAAGAGAAAACGGTACCAATATGTTTGTCTCGTCGAGACACGTCTCCCAATATGCAACATGACCAACTTGGGTCACCACTTGACCTTGACCTGAGGTCAAATTTCTCAGTTGACCTAACCTGGTCACCATGAATATGATTCGAAGCGCCTTGACAAGACACACGCGATGGCGTAAACATTTTTGCTTTATCTTTATTAGGTAAAAGGTTATTTGAAGAAAACAGTTTTGAAAACAAAATCACCTTTTTGACATTCGATGACCTCTGGAGCCTAAACTATTGACCTGAGCTCAAATCTGAGGACACCTATGTCGATTGCATTTTGCAATGACTTTCGATTGCTTTTTTCCGTTTGCTGCTAACTATCATAGTTCCCGAGATATTTGGGAGTGTTCGAACCGAAATCTTGAAAACTTGAAAATCTGACCCTTGATGACCTCTGGTGACCTCAATATTGACCTGAAGAAAAAAATAACGAAATACTTTCGAAAGAGCTTGTCTCGAGCTATCTAACGTCGTTTCCCGCTTGTCGCTACGTTGCGTGGTTTTCGAGATCATAGGGGGGGGGGGGGGGGGGCGAAATCCGCCCCCCTCCAGGGCGTGTAATTATCAGAGGCCCTCCAGGGCGCGTGTTAAGGTGGGAGTGCCACTTAAAGCAAATTTTCCTTAGTAAAAGTTGCTTAGATTTGCTTCTATATCAGGAAATGTGTCAATTTTGCGCCGATTTCAGGCGGTTGGGGGAATTACCCATTTTGCCCAACCGTAGATCCGCCACTGCGTCAGTGCGTCATTTTAACGACGACGCGCCAAGCAGACAACTGTCACCAAATGTACTGCTAACCAAAGTTTTCCATTATACCTATCTCATAGAACATTTAATGGAAAAAGGAAAAGGAAGGAAAAGAAAAGTATACGATACTGCTATAAAGGCAAAGTTATATAATAATAATACTTATGACATGCTATAAAAGAAAACGAAAAAAAAATGAACGTGACATAAGGAGGCTTTCATATTTTATATAACTTTTTGTGAAGAAAATTGAAAGAGCTCATTTTTAGGGAAACTTCTGCTCGCCAAAGTTGGGGGGGGGGGCCTCCCCCGGTCCAGATGTTGGGGGGGGGGGGGGAGGGGGCAAGCGCCCCCGCTGCTCCCTTGTTCCCGGGACCCTGGGTATCAGCAGAACACCATTGACAGGAGGGGGGGGGGGGGGGGAGGCGTTTAACGACCCCTGGTTATCTTCCGAACGAATGATCGCAGCGAGACGCGCAGCGCGGCAATCCAAAAACTCTCAATGAAACAAATCTAAAGCAAACTTAAAAATGTCAAAGTAAGGTCAAATGTCAGGTCACAGTCAGGCCAAAGGTCAAAATCGACGTATTTGAGTTTATGGGCCATACTTTCCATCCAAAGCCTTCGATTACGACCATGATCACCCAAAGTGCTGCCAAAGGTATGATACACATCCTGCATGAGCTACAGTGAGATTGTTGGCAAAGGTCAAGGTTAAGGTAAGGTCACAAAAGGTCACTATGCACAAACTATCTACACAAGTCATGCAACACATCTTTTATGGGTTATTTGCCACGTATAATTCGATAGTGATAGTCATTTTACCACCTGACTTCATTTATGTGAAGTTAATGTCAAGTTCAGGTCACTGAAGGTCAAAATTTGAAATTTATAAATCTAAATAAAAAAAGGCATATTTCTAGACCAATTTTGTCTCAAATACAGGGGTGACATTTTTATTTTATTTTGTATTACATTTATTGTATTATAAGAAAATGCGGTAGAACAGAAAGCACATACACATGCACATACACATATGACATACACACACACACATGACAAACCATGATGGGCCCCTGAAAACATGTATCACATGTATCAGAGGCAGACACGCCGCTCGCTAAAGCCTAAGCCCGGCCGTCGATGGCCGAGTAGAAGAGGATGTAGCAGGCCGGGCTCTGCACGGCACTGCTGTTCAGCTGGTGCACCTCTTGGTCGTCGAACTTGTGCCAGCGGCCCGAGTTGACGCATCTACAGAAGGCCGTGTAGTGTCCGCTCTCCATCGATCCGGAGTGGTTCACTACGCTAGGTGGTACTAGGTGGTACTTGTGGTGTTGGTATAGCGCCTCCTGGTTGAGGACGTAAGGCGACATGTCCAAGGTTTTCCAGCGAGAATTGTAAGTTCGACTGGTTTTTCCCCAGATGCCATCGTTGCAGAACCTCTGTATGATGAGCACGGGCGGCAGGCGCCAGATGTCCAGCCGTTTGGTGGTCTCAGTGCTGCTCTTGCATTTTGGACACGTCCAGCCGCTGATGGTGTCCCCAGCCATGTAAAGCTCGATGCACTCGTACAGCGAGCTGCAGTTCGGCCTGGTAGGCATAGGTACGGAGAGGTGTGAAAACGTCTCGAACTTGGTCGATTGGTGGCCACAGCACGAACACCGCAACGTCGACTTGTGCTGGCCCCAGAAAAGGTTCAGGATGAACGAACGGTTGCTGCCCTTGAAATCGTCCCACGCAAGCTTAGCAGCGCGCGCGTCCGGCACACCATCGTTCTTCTGCTCCTTGAGCGGTTGTTTGCGGTGCACCTCGCTCAAGTCATCATGAAGAAAATCTAGCAGGTGCAGGAGGAACTGGTGCGCGTCCTGCTGCGCCGAGCCGCGGAAGCGCGCGTGGTGTCGGCCTATCACATCTGTCAGGTCGTGCAGCGCCACTGATCTGTAGTGGCCACTCCAGAGGACCTTGATAGCAGCTGCCAGCTTCTGGGCCACCTTGCCGCGTGACTGCTCACCATCGTGATTGATGCAGTCCTGGTGGAACTCTTTGGAGAAGAAGTTGTTGAGGTCCGGCGTGTTGTTGATGCACTGCACCACCGCGTTCAAGTAGCAGGTGTTGCCCAGGTTTTTGAGGCCGGCTAACGCCGAAGCTGGGAGTGGTGACCGCATTCCTTTTGAACCAGGCTCCAGTTCAGAGTTTTCGTCTTCTGCTTTCTTGGCTGTAGCCTTCATCGCTGCAACTCCCATGTCGGAGCGGGCAATTCTGGATGCAGCAGCTCCTGCGTCTCCGGCCGTCGCCAGTCGCACGACAGTGGTGTTGTTACTGCGCACCACCGCCACCGATATGCGCTGCATGAGGCGCTCCATGTCCCGTCGGTCTCCGGTTGCCTGAGCGATGCGTCGACCGCTCAGGGGCGATTTATTTATCTGTATCTGGTCAATAAAAGCCATTAAACACAATTTCAAAATACGATATCATGAGTTACTCATACTTTACTCATACTTTAGAAGTCAGTCAAAATGGTGAAATCATTTTGAAAATTGGTATGGTAGTTTATCATATGTTTCTCTGACATATATTCTGTTTTTTAAATATCTTTGAGAGAAAAACAATTTGTGGGCATTTTTCACAAACAAATGTTTTTTTTTTGTGGGTAAAAAAAAACATTTGCAAAAATCTGAGATAACCATGTTGTAGCCCTTGCCATTTTCTATCTTGTGCAGACTGGTTATTGATTCAGCTTTTTGGGAACGATTCAATCATGATTCATTTTAGAATCTGAATCATTCAATCACCGTTCGATTCACGGGGAAAAAATTGAGAATTGATTATTTCCGATTAAAAAAATCAAAACAAATATTTTAATCGATTCACATTTGATTCAACATTTAAATATATGTGGTGAATTTATGTCATATCAATACAAATGGAAACACATATATATGATCATTAAAACATTGTTACAGCAAGACTATTTCAGTATAAACGAATGTAGCCACTGGGACTGCATGTATTTGCACAATTTACCAGTGTACTTGAATTATTAAGAATCATTAAATCTTTTGATTCAATCAGCCTAGATTTGATGCAGGTTTTGATTCAATCACGATTCATGAATCAAAAGATCTGGTGGTGAATCAATTATTGTTTGATTCAAGGAATTTTGATTGAATGATTCCAATCGATTCAATCAGTGTTGAATCAATAACCAGTCTGATCTTTTTACATTTTTTATTGCATTTTGCTCAAAATATGGCATTTGTACAGTCTGTTAAAGTTTGGCTGATTTTGGTGTAAAACTTGTGTGTAGTAATATCACTAAATTCGCTATAACTCTATTTTTCCCCTCAACAAAATTGCTTAATTTGTTCACAGAAGACGTATAAACGATGCAGAAGAAAATACCTGAAGTTTCACGTTGATAGCGCTATCGGTTTATGAGCTATTACAAAAGTTCATCAGGAAGGGGGGGGGGGGGGGGGAAGCATTAAACACCCCCAGTCAATGGCAGGTTAACCAAGAGACGATCAACAGTAAATAGGGCAAAGGCACAATCTCTGTCAAAATAACAGAATGTTCATGTTATTAGCTGTGTATTGACACTTTTGTGCATCTGTATCAATTACACATAGCAAGAAAAGTCCAAAGGGCATTTGAGTATGACATTATAACTTAACCCTATGCACAATCAACATGGAAATAATATTTTGGTGACATCAATCTGCTACACCTTCCCATCCAGCTACCTACATCTTAATGAATGTACCTAAGATGCCTGCTCAAGTAGTAGGGTCAACTGCCTGTAATCCTGGGCATATCCTAACCTCATATTTTTCATGCTATCAGAATGCAAACAATAGAGGGCCAGAGGCACTAAAGTGCCATGCGTCAGTATCATCCACATTCTGATAGCATGAAAAGTCTGATGGTAAGACATGTCCAAAGACCAGACCTGTACCCTAACTACAATTAAATGTTCACTTCACTCATGTATATACCTATTGATTCAGTACCTTAAAATTAACATTCAGGTGAACTCTATGCTAACACATGTTTATAGTGTACTGTGTGGGACCATCTATGATTCTTACACTCAACACACATGTACTTACAGCACCACAGCCCCAATTTAAATTTGAATTCAATTCCAGCTGTTATCTATTTATCTCACATCAAACAGTTAACACTGGGGACAATGTTAACAGAAGGTAATGTGGCAAAAATATGAACAGTAGAGTGATTATTGATGAAAGATAACCACCAGCACAGCTGTACTCTACTCAGACCAGGAAAAAAATGACTTTCCCAACCCAACCTCTTGTCAATGTCGCCTTTCTCTCACGACACACCGGCACGAGACAAAACGTGACGCATTGGCATGACTCACGAAAGCAAGAAGTCATGACAGGCCAGACGAACAATGAATAAGAGTTTGGCAACAAAGTAGTGGGTAAGCTACCCCAGTGGAATGAAATGTTTCATCATGCCCATGAAATTCTTCAGAGTAAAAATGTCTTAAAATATACCCGAGGTCCCCATTATCATACATTTACATAGCACCCATACACAAAATGTACACACACCTCAAAACCACTCGTGAGACATAAATGACGCCTTGGTGACATTCCATGAGTAATATTATTTAATCTTTATGTCATGCTCGGAAGATTTCAGTTTTATCTTTCATCTATAAAATGTTATCTACACTTGAATTTATTTATTTTAAAATTTAGATACTGAGTCAATATATTTTACTGATCTTAAAACTATTGCAAAAAGTAAGGCAGACTATTTCGCCATCTGCCGGGCAAATTTTTCTTCTTTATTGGGCTCCCATTTTCACTGCCTGATATACACGCGCTTGGTTCCGTTCTTTCCATTGCCCGGTGGCTTTCGCATTTCTTTTCATATTTTCCAAATAAATCGTCAAAAATGACTTACTGGAGGCAGGCTGGTCTGAAGTAAGTGAATTAAAAACTGAGTCTTGCTTTTGTTTTTGTAAGCACACGAATTTTACCATATCATTCATTTATTTATTACCTACCATTTCAATTTGATTTAGGAAGGTGAAACGGTAGTTGGGAGTGATTTAACGGCTCCTATTGTTATGCTATGTTATTGCACTGGCACACATTTTTTGCTCTGTTGACATGAAATTCACCGCTTCTGAACACCTTGTCCATAGTGGTGACAGTTCAAGTTACATGGAAAATGGCAATCTATGGGCCAGTATGCAAAATGTGGCAGGAACATCAACAAGATATTTGGGGCAGCCCAAATCCTGCCCCAAATGGGACAGCAAGCTGCCCCATTTGGGGAAGGATTTTTCCTTTTTTTCCCAGAGGAGGAAATTTTGTCCTCAGTCAGCAAATACTGTTGACGGGGGGGGGACTGGAAAAAATACACTCACTATGCTGGACGCCTCAGCAGAGGTGTTGCAGCAAAATTTCGACGCAATGGCTGTTGTACCTCTTACCTGGTTCTCTTACCTGGTTGGGTTCCCATTGGTCGGATAAAAGAAAATCAAGGGGACAGGGTAAAAGGAAAGGAACCCTAGACTCTGAGACGCGCCGGTTCTTAAAGTATTAGTAAATTAACAAGGATAGGGAAGTTCCTAACCGGAAATTGTGCGCCTCCCAATTTGATTGGCAATGACATAGCCATTATTCATGAGAACAATTTGGAATAATTAACACAAATATAGCCTAGCCTATGGATTCGACTATCATGCAAAATCGTACAGACGGTCATGTAGACAGGATTGCAGCACACGCTTGAAGCACGAGGGATTGGGAGCACACACAGCGGTAGTTGGTAGTGAGTTCCATACGGTAGTACAACAAACGGGGAAAAAACGCTTCCTGACGTCAGCACGAGTGAATATCGGGAACACCTTGAAGCAGTGACCTCTAGTTCTACTTTGGGGAGCAATGCTGAAAAGATCCTCAGGGGATAGGCAAGATTTCCCATTGAAAATCTTCCAGCACTGAATTAGGTCAGCACGCAGTAGCCTACCTTGCACAGAGTAAAGGTTCAGTGCCTTTAAACGATCAGCATAGCTTAGGTCGCCTAACCCCGAGATGTGCTTAGTCCATTTCCTCTGTACGTTCTCCAAGAGACGCAAGTCTTCAAGGTAGCCAGTAAACCAGATGCATGAACAGTACTCTATGATGGGTCGGATATGAGTAGTGAGCAGGAAGAGCATGAATTCAGGGGATCGGCAGACTGGACTTCAGGAAACTTTGGGCTAAACCGCCTGCCTTGTGGGCAACAGTCTGGATGTGCTCATGGAATTTCAGATCTGTATCTATAGTAACTCCAAGGTCGACGTGGGAAGTGGCTGGGTGGATTTGCAGTCCATTAAGGTAATACAGAGGAGGTGTAAGGTCAGCACATCGTTTAGAGAATCGGAGAACGGCACATTTCTTTGAGTTCATGTGTAGGCCCCAAGACGCTGCTGTGGTATGCAGCAGGTCAATATCTCTTTGGACATCTGCGGTGGAAGAGTGCGGCTGAGTGGGGGGCGAGAGTGGCCTGAGATTGACACATGCATACATCTTAAGGTCGTCTGCGAATATCTTGTAGGCACTTCGCAGTTGGGAGGTAACATTGTTAATATAAATCAAAAACAGCAGTGGGCCAAGCACTGAGCCCTGGGGGACACCACTCAGTACGTTTCTGGGTTGGCTGAGATGGCCTTTCACGCATACTCTCATTTTTCTATCAGTAAGGAAATAAAAAATCCATTGCAACACATGTCTGTTAACTCCAATAAAGCCCAATTTAGCAATCAATAGGTCATGGCATACAACATCAAAGGCTTTACTAAAATCAAACAGGATTACATCAGTTATGCCTCCCCTATCAGTATTGAGGGACACTTCATTGTAAACCAGCAGTAGTTGGTCCATAGTGGATCTCCCGGCTCTAAAGCCGTACTGATGGGGAGAGAGCAAGTGGTTAGTTTCAAGATAATTTCTGAGGTGTGAGCACACAATACGCTCCATTGTTTTACAACAAACTGATGTGAGACTTATAGGTCGGTAGTTAAGTGGGTCATACCGAGGGCCCTTTTTTAATATGGGAATTACCAGTGATGATTTCCAGGTAGAGGGTACGCTCCCCTCCTGTAATGATTTACTATAAACTAAGTGCAATGGGTAGGCTAGATCCTCGCCACAGTTCTTCAACAGAAGTGGATGTATGCCATCTGGGCCCATGGCTGAGTTTCCATCCAGTTCAGCTAGGGCGGCACGGACGTCGTTGACAGAGATTATTATATCGTTAAGTGAGCCATCAAAGAACTGATGGGGTGCTGGGTTGTCAGGAGTGTTCCTTGTGCACACAGAAACAAATGCTGCGGCGAATATTTCGGACATAGGTCCAGCTTGATCAGTGAGGTTTCCTGAATTGAGTTTAAGCGGTCCAACCGTCGGGCGACCAACTTTTTTGTTTCTTATATAAGAGTGGAGAAGCTTTGGCTTCTCTTTTGATTTAAGCATCAATCCTTTCTCGTACTCTACTTGGGACTGGATCGCAAAGTTTCGGTACTGTCGGTTTATGGCAGCAAAGGTAGCGTAGGCTGAGAGCGTTCCTGTGGAGCGTCTACCAAGATACCCTCTGGCAACTTTGTACTTGCTCCAGGCACTTTGTCGTAGGTGGATAAGGGACGTAGGTGGTCTGGTTGACCAAGGAGGTTTCCGGTCGGCAGGAGGTTTCAGGGGAACGTTTTCCTCAATCAAGTCTGTGATCAGCGAGGCAAAATGGTTGAACGCTTCTTCTGAGTCGCGGTATGCTAGCTCATTGTCCCAGTCAATGGTTCCCAGACTGCGGCGGATGGCTCCGTAGCGGCCTCTATGCCAGGCTCTCATATGGCCAACAGTTGAAAAATCAGGATCAGGGTCAATTGCATTGGCGGAAACATAATCAAAAATAGTGGCGCAGTGGTCGCATCCGGGGAGCGGTGGAATGACCTCCACAAGACCCACACGGTCGGCTTCTGATGTGAGCACCAAGTCAAGGATATTTCCGGATCTAGGGTAGGTAGGCTCAGATACCCACTGGGTGAGGCCCAGTGAATTAAATACAAAAAAGAAACTTCTTTCCATTGGTGTGACATGAAGGGATGGATTTTCTGAAGTCCAGTCTAGATTGGGCAAGTTAAAATCGCCAAGAACTATCACCTCTTTACCTACACAAAAGTCTGCAATGAATGCGGAGGTCAGTTCATCATTATCAGTAAAGTTAGATGGGGGTCTGTAAGCAAGCAAAATGTAGACATTGTAAGATATCAGATGGAATGTTGGGAAGATGGGAAGTGATTTCGCCCAGCATGAGTCTCTCATTGACATACACACACACTCTGTGCTTGGGTACTGAACCAGCAGCATCGTTGCGTATGATGTTGAAATGAGGCATGCAAACAAATGAGTCTGCTATGTGAGGGAGGAGGCGAGATTCAGTGATACACACAATATCTAAACGGAGCGATCTGATTGTGTCAGCAAGAATACCGTGCTTGGAAGCTAGGCCATTTAAGTTAATCTGGGCAATTTTGACGAGGGTCGAGTTAGGCAGAAAATCTAGTTTCCCGGGACAGGTGAGGCGGTTTGGGCACTGGCAGCCTGGGGAGCAGTCCTGGGAGCTTCGGCTTGGATGGTTGGGAGGGCTGCCGGCGTGGCCAGAGCAACCAGGACTGCCTGGGGAGGGGATGGAGCACCTCCCTCAGCACCCCTCACTCCCGGACCATCCTGGGCCCTACGAGCCTGCCGCCGTTGGAACAT
Source organism: Chirona hameri (assembly GCA_036785665.1). Taxonomy (NCBI): domain Eukaryota; kingdom Metazoa; phylum Arthropoda; class Thecostraca; order Balanomorpha; family Balanidae; genus Chirona; species Chirona hameri. Next base: position 161,921 of record JAXIVJ010000846.1, read on the forward strand.
TTCAGACCTTTGGGCGAAAGTAAGGTCTCGTGAGATGAAAACAGAGTCATGGGCTGTTCCCCGCAGCAGCTTGGCCTTATCCAGAATTTGCTTGCAGAGGCCATCATCAGTCATTTTGACTCTGTAGATATGTGCATGCCCAGAGACTGGTGAGACTTCAGACAGGTCCACTCTAGTGCCAAGCTGTTCCTGGGATAGCTGGCCAAACACCAAAATGTATTGGGTGCTACACCGCATGCACAACACCTGTTACCACATATAAATGTGAAGTCAGCGTGTGGAAGGCCTCGCAGCGCAGCCTCGGCATCAGGGTGTCACCGTCTTGCAGTGCAAAGCATCAGGGGCGGATTCAGGGGGGCAAGGGGCCAAGCCCCCCCCCCCAAAGGTCTTGCAACTATGATTCCCCCCCCCCCCAAACGGTCGGACGTACAGTTGTAAACATTGCGTTTGCAGCAGTCAAAATCCAGCTATCCACATTGAAAAGCCTGCAAATATTGTGCCGCTTTGCGGCATGATACACAATTCACAATTGCTTATAAAAATTTGGAAATAGAATTAATTTAGTGTCTGGCAGTGGCTCTCCTTAGTGGTACCAATTGCTAGCCCAGGGCCCACTCCCTTCATACAATATTAACTTTCAAGCAGGCTACATGTTTAGCTAGTCTGCCGAGTTCCGAAAAAAGGTGACTCAAACGTGAAGACGCGGACATCAGCTCCCGGAAGCTGCTCCAGCGGTGCCCAACTTGCTGGACCGAAGAGCCTAATAGTGGGACCAGGCCAGGAACATCTCCCCAAGCCATCTCGCCCCAGCCTCCTCAAGATCCACAGGGACCATTTATGCACTGAAAAGTCGTTCTGCCTCTTGCTGCTTTTAACCTGTTTGCACTGTTACCAGTTGTTTGTTGCAGTTCAGTACATATGTAATGTATACAGTTATTATCATATGTACTATTGAGCGCTGACTGCCACCGGTCATCGTGATTTACTATCCGAGGAATATGTATATGAAAAACTACCTTAATTTCAATATTTTTAATCATACCGAGATGTGCAGCCAGGAATAGGGGTTACCTGAGGTTTGGCTCCACTCACGGTCTGGTTCCAATAATAAAATTGCGTTTTTCACGACCTAAAATTTAAATTTTCACGCCGCTTCGCGGTGTCACATCGGTGGCCATCGTCATAACGAAGCCATCGTCTTCGTCTTTGGTTCGTTGTAACGGTGAATTGAATGAGTAGTATTTTAGCTTCTTATCCTCTACGTCTACAAGGCCCATATTTCTGAGTTTTATCAGGCAAACCCGTAAAATTTATATATTTTTCAATGTTTGTCATACCGAGATGTGCAACCAGGAATACGGGTTACCTGAGGCTTGGCTCCTCTCTCACGGTCTGGTTCCAATATTAAAATTTCGTTTTCCACGACCTAAAATTAAAATGTGCACGTCGCTTCGCGGCGTCACATCGGTGGCCATCGTCATGACGAAGCCTTCGGTTCGTTGTAACGGTGAATTGAATGAATAACATTTTAGCTTTTTATCCTCTACAAGGCCCATATTTCTGGGGTTTATCAGGCAAACCCTTAACATTTTGTGGCTGTAAGCCTAAATAACATGTACCTACCTACAACATGGAAACCACATTAAAAATGCTGCAAACGCACACACATAACAATGGGGGGGGGGGGGGTACATTTTTTCCCGTCGATTCCCCCCCCCCTAAAACCCGCGGCTAGATCCGCCCGTCTTTCATGGCAAGGTCCATCCAGTGAGCGCCATCCCAGAGCGCAGAGTACCACTCTGGCAGCTCCACCCCCTCACACAGAACGACAGTTGTGAACCCTTTGCTTTGGTACTGGCTGTCGCTGCTGACCCCATCCAGTACTGTTTGTCCACGGCTGGCAGGTGCTCAGCGATGGTGGAGGCCACCTGTTCGCCAGCTCCCCGACTTTCCGCCTTTTAGGAATATTTTGGAAATTACTTCTATAAATGGGAACGCAATTTCCAAAAATGGAAGTTTCGGAAAACATAAAATTTAACCATAGTGTCCCCGACTGAATTGTGAAGTCAGTGGCAAGGCTCCTGGCAGGAGCAGCTTAGTCGTGGACCAGTGGACAGTGGACCCAGTTGTGCGGCCTTGAAATATGGAACCGGAATCTCGGGGGGGGGGGGGTCTGTGCGTCGAACTTTTGCTAGATGAAATTACACTGGACGTGCGCCGAAATTTTCGGGGGGGGGGGGGTTGTAATCACGATCATGTTTTATCTAGTGGGAATCAGTAAATTGTTACTTTTGCCCCCAAAAGTCAGAAGCTGCCCCACAATTCACAAGCTGCCCCTAAGTTTACAATTCTGCCTCACATTTTTTAAAGCTGCCCCCAAATTTCCAAACCTGCCCCCAAATTTTATATGGGGCTGTTCCAGCATCCTCAACCGGAAAAGGTTGAGGCTTCATTTTCTCCACCAGTCGTTCCCACACCAACTAAAATCAGTTGAGCCTCAACCAACTTCAACCAGTTGAGCAAAATCTCAACCACTCTGCAAGCGGTTGAGGCTGAGAATTAAAATAACCGGTAACCTCATAATAAGTATGTAAAGTAATAAATTAAGGCCAAAAATTATATTAGATATTTCGCTATTGAAGCTTCGTCGAAGCTTCGTTGCTGACGAAGCTTCAATAGCGAAATATCTAATATAATTTTTGGCCTTAATTTATTACTTTACATACTTATTATGAGGTTACCGGTTATTTTAATTCTCATTATCATGATTAACCTCACACAGAGTTTTCGCCACCTTAGAGCAGTTGAGGCTGGTGGAGGAAAGTTAGTGTTAAATGACAACAGTTCTGGCGCATTAGTGGTGCTCTGTCCATGTTGTTTACATTGGAAATCTACACTGTCCGTTCCCATGCTTTGCTCCACCGTGCTTAACTGGCAGGATGAAAAGCTCTTCCAGTTGAGGGCGCTGGAACAGCCCCTTACCCTCTCCCTACCTGCTCAGGGGGGCCTGACCCCCGCTGACGTTTTTCTTAAATAACTTTTTACACATGCAGTGCATCTTGCTGAATTTTTGGTAGCTGAGTTTACAACAATTATACGTAGGCTGTAAACAATTAATTGAAATTGATTGAGTAGTTTGGGAGATAATCATGTTTTGATGACGTCTGTTGGTAAACAATTTTTTTTTGTTGACAAATCGTAGAAAACAGAGTTGTAAAGCAAATTGCAAACGCAATTCTCCAAAGATACAAAATAGCATTCTCTTTAAAATGGCAATCTCAGATTTGCAAAATTTTGGGTTTTTGACCCCTAAAATAAATACAATTTTTGTGTGTGAAAAATCCCCACAAAATAATTTTTCAAAGATATTAGAAAAACCGGAATATATGTGAGAGAACTGAGTATGGACAATATCCATACCAAATTTCAAAGCAATATGTTCATTTTTGACTGAGTGATGGCTCTAAAAGTATGAAACTGATTAAGTCATTTTTTTTTATAACTTTTTATACTTTTTTTTGACAAGATACGAACAAATAATTACCTTTTTTTTTTTTTTCTGAGCCAAAACTGGTCTAGGAACATGCCTTTTTATTTACATTTATCAATTTATAATTTTGAGGTTTTCTGAAGAGCAAAATCGCTGTTCTGGACGTGGTAAATCCGAGGTCATTCACTTGACCTGGAAGGTCACCTGTTGACCTGAAACCTACAAATATGAAGAAAAAAAACGCCAGGTAATATGATGAATATGATGATGATGATGAAATATGAAACGCCAGGTATGACCCCCTGGCGTTTGCCCCTAATTGAGCTGGAGCATCGATTCAAAGACGAGCATGTTGCTTATGAGGAAGCTGTTGGTACCCGATTTTAAGGTCCTGGGTCATTAGGTGACCTCTTAGGTCATGTCAATGACCCAGATGTGATCAAAATCATGCATTTGAAGTATTGAATTATAATCAAGCTAGAATCATGAATGAGCATATAATTATGCAAAATGGGTGCCAAATTTTAAATCAGCATCACAAAATGTCCTAAGAAACTACCAGAGTCCAAAAAGGTCATCTCAGGTCATCAGAGGTCAGTGACCTCGATTGAACTGTGAAAGTGCATGACCCCAGTGGAACATATAATTAGGTAAAATGGATGTCAAATTTGAAATCAGCATCACAAAATGTCCTAGAAACGGCCAGAGGCCAAAACAGTCATCTCTGGTCATCAGAGGTCAGCGACCTTGATTGACCTTCGAAAAGGTCAACCGAGGTTACGATCTCAGTGGAAACCATAAATGTCACCTGTTAACACCTGTGCATATGCTCCTGAACAATCCACACTCAATACCTGCATGACCATGCAGGGGGAGGGGGGGGGGGGCAGTGTTGGATTTTTCATTTCATGACCTGGTCCCGGAGAGTAAAAATACATAGCTGGAGAGTACAATTGTATTGACAGTCAAATTAAGATTTTCATTTTTTTTAATTGTTTCACTTGGAAAGTAAAAAATCCTGATTTGTAATGGATATTAAATCATTGTGAGGAAAATTGAATTATATTTTAACTACAATGTCGGTAAGATCAGGCGAAAAGAGAGCAAATTTCCTGAACAAATATGAAGAGAGCAAAATTCTTTGGACCCAAAAAGTCCAGAAAATGGCCCAAATTCCAAGGCGGGGGGGGGGGGTATGACCCCCTGGCGTTTGCCCCTAATTGAGCTAGAGCTTCGATTCAAAGACGAGCATGTTGCTTATGAGGAAGCTGTTGGTACCCGATTTTAAGGTCGTGGGTCATTAGGTGATCTCTTAGGTCATGTCAATGACCCAGATGTGATCAAAATCATGCATTTGAAGTATTTAATTATAATCAAGCTAGAATCGTGAATGAGCATATAATTATGCAAAATGGGTGCCAAATTTGAAATCAGCATCACAAAATGTCCTAGAAACTACCTGAGTCCAAAAATGTCATCTCAGGTCATCATAGGTCAGTGACCTCGGTTGACCTGTGGAAGTGCATGACCCCAGTGGAACGTATAATTAGGTCAAATGGATGTCAAATTTGAAATCAGCATCACAAAATGTCCTAGGAACGGCGAGAGGCCAAAACAGTCATCTCTGGTCATCGGAGGTCAGCGACCTTGATTGACCCAAAAGTAGGGTACTGAAAGTTTCAGCGCAATCGGTTGACAAATACGCGAGTTTTCCCGATTAAAAAAACTAGGGGGGGGGGGAGGTCCCCTCCCTACACCGGCGAGGGTTAATCTTGGTAGTTTTACAGCACTTGGTCGGCCAGCAGTGACGTACGGAGGGTAAAAAACGTCCAATTGTTGGTCACATCAAAATACTGGAATTTGCATGATATTATTGGTGTAGACAATGATGATGTACTAAAGGACCAATACATGACTAATATCATGTGATGTCTGGTGTTTTGATGTGACAGGTGATTGTATTTTTACCCTTTGCCATTTTTCATGACTTGTGCAAACCATGAAATGTTTTTGTATATAATATCAACATATTTTTGCAAATTTAATTATTCAAGGTATGCTATTTAAGATAGGTATTAACCCTAGCCCTACGGGGGGAGGGGGGAGGGGCTGACAGGCCCCCACCCCTGAGGTTTTTCTTGAATAACTTTTTACACATGCAGCGCATCTTGCTGAAATTTTCGGTAGCTGAGTTTACAACAATTATACGCAGGCTGGATTTTTTTTTAATTCAAATTGGTTGAGTAGTTTGGGAAATAATCATGTTTTGAATACGTCATGTTGGTGGAAAAACGATACATATTTGAAAAATGGTAGAAAACAGAGTTTTATAGGAAATTGCAAACGCAATTCACCAAAGATACAAAATGGCATTCTCTTTAAAATGTCGATCTCGGATTTGTAAATTTTTGGGTTTTTGACCCCTAAAATAGAAAAAAAAAACTTTTTTTAAATCTCCACAAAATCAAAACTTTCAAAGATGTTAGAAAAACGGAATATATGTGAGAGAACTGAGTATGGACAATGCCCATACCAAATTTCAAAGCAATATCTTCATTTTGACTGAGTGATGGCTCCCTAAGTGTAAGAAATTACCTTTTATGTATTTCTGAGCCAAAAATGGTCTAGGAACATGGCTTTTTATTTACATTTATTTTCTGATTTTGATTGTGAGGTTTTCTGAAGCGCAAAATCGCTGTTCTGGACGTGGTAAATCCGAGGTCATTCACTTGACCTGGAAGATCACCTGTTGACCTGAAAACTTAAAATCGCATATTCTTAGATTCCTCTCATGACAGGCAACATGCTGGTTCTTACCGCATTGCTCTAAGTTGCTTGGTTTGGAAGTTAACAGGGGGGGGGGGGCTGTCAGCCCCCCCCCCGTAGGGCGAAGGTGAAAAAAGCTCCCGTAGGGCGAGGGTTAAATTATGCTATTTGTAAGTTAATGTATTTAATTAAACTTAAACTTCTAAGTTTAAATTAAACATTTTATTTATTATTTTAATGGAACTGATGTATTTTTTTACTTATTTCACTTTGTACCTAGTTATTTGTTTTATTTCCAGATAAGAATGATAGAGTTCAAAAGTTTATCACTGCTATTTGTTTCATGGGATTCATAAGACATGTGCAGAGTGCTAATTTGATAATAGTGCTTGATGAAATAGAAATGTGTTTAAAATAAGAATTATATTTTGTGGGATTCAAACTAAAAACAATGGCACTGTACCTGATAACCTCAGTGTCTCAAAGCATAATAGTGCCAAGCCAGTAAGGTGGGAAAAGGAGATCTGTGTGGCTGGACTTTTGACCTGTCAGGTGGCAATCAGGCTCTGCATGTGCTGGGCTTTCAAACCAGTTATGGTAGTTCAGCATATAACTACAAACAACACAGAATAACTTGCAGGAGTGAGATTCGTTTAACAGCTTCTGGCCACCAGCAGTACTCATTGGATGGTCCTTCCCTTCCAGATTCACTGTTCTTTGGACCACTCCTAGCCACATGTAGTACACTATGGATGTTCTTTCCTTCTTGACTGACTGACTGTATATTGGACTATTTTCAGTAATGCTTTCAGTATCTTGTGAATGGTCCCTTTCCTTCTAACTGGCAGTGTGTATTGGATCATTTCCAGTACTCAGTAGATGCATCCTCCATCCTGTCTGACTGTATGTTGGACTGTTCCCAGCAGATATGGGCCATGCCCCCAGGCGTTTTACCATTGAATGCGGATTGTGGCAACGGACAATGCGCTATAGCAGTTAGGCGCATCGCAGCTTATTACTCTTTACTTACTTCTTCACATGTAAGTTTTTTCCGCCGATCAAAGTATCAGAACACCGTGAAAATAGCCAAAATCCTATGGATCTTACAGATCCTAGGATCCGTAGGATCTTTGGATTTTTGGATCTTTGGATCTTAGGATCTTAGGATCTTTGGATCTTTGGCTATTTTCACGGTGTTCTGATACTTTGATCAACAGGAAAACAGCTTACATGTGAAGAAGTAAGTAAGGAGCAATACGCTGTAAGCGCCAAGTGCTATAGCCTTCTTCACTAAGTAAAATAGCCAAAGATCATATGGATCTTACGGATCCTAGGATCGGTAGGATCCATAGGATCTTTGGCTATTTTCACGGTGTTCTGATACTTTGATCAACGGGAAAAAACCTACATGTGAAGAAGTAAGTAAGGAGCAATAAGTTGCAATGCGCCTAAGTGCTATAGCGCATTGTCCGTTGCCCCAATCTGCATTCAATGGTAAAACACCTGGGAGCATGGCCCATATACCTGCAGTACTCTGTAGATGCTTTAATTTTTGTCATGAATTCAAATTAATTGTATTCATGCTCCTTCCCCTCCTGACTGGCTGTGTGTTTTACCGTTTCCAGCTACCTGCAGTACTCTGCGATCGCGGCGCGCATTCTGCGGCAGGCCATCAAGCCTGAGGTGAAGCGGGCAGCCGACATTCCCATCGTCCTTCGCGTCACACACTGGAAGGACGGCAAGGCCATCAGTGAGTACCGCCGCACGCCGCCAGGGGCGCTGTTGTCACCGGTGCTAGGTGGCGCTGCTCTGTATGGCGCTCGCAGTTGCCGGTGTTTGCCAGCCGGCGTTAGGCAGCTGACATCCAACTGTCCAACGCCGGCTAACGTTGGAAACTGTTGGATGAGGTGTTGCGTAGTGCCTTAACCAAGTGGATGTGAATTTCCTGTTAGTTGAGGCCCATTCTCTCTTCAGTTGCTTTAGCGGGCCTCGTGCTGGACTTAGGCTCATTCTCTCTTCAGTTGCTTTAGCAGGCCTCGTGCTGCACTTAGGCCCATTCTCTCTTCAGTTGCTTTAGCAGGCCTCGTGCTGCACTTAGGCTCATTCTCTCTTCAGTTGCTTTAGCAGGCCTCGTGCTGCACTTGCGACGAGAGGATCGGCGTAGTACTCTGTGAATATCATATTTCAGATAATATAACCATAGCATACTCCATTTACACTTAGCGCCTCATGGGGTTCTCGTTTCCTGAGAATGTGTTTACTCGCTTAATCTCCGAACGACTATGGACGGAGAACTTCTGGATAAAGAAAAACTTCTGAATGAAGAACTTCTGAATGAAGGGCGGGCGAAAGGATTAAGTTAGTTATAACTGACCGGTTCGATTGTCCGTTGGGCAAGTTTAAGGCATGTATTGTGCAGCCTGCAGGCCTGTTTGTGAAATAGGTCCTAATGGGTTCGCGACATTCTACATTTACTCTTTCGAGCTTTCACATTCCTTGTTCTCCAGAATTCCGCTGGAAGTTATGTAATGCCATCCATTTTGTTTTGGAACAGCCCTGCCTTTGATGTTGGATTGTCTTAGCTAATTCATATAGATCAATCATATTCGGTGTGCTCATGTTAATTGCGAGGGCTTAATAACAGTTTTATTTAACAGCGACAGTTTGAAGTATCTGCTGTGCTTATTTCACTTATTTGTGAAATTATATTAATTTAAAGTCTGTGGACTGTGGACGTCAGCGACCAAAACAATTAAGTTATAATACTTTTCTCGTTTTCGTGGCAAATAAGCCACGAAAACGAGAAAAGTATCAGCGACCAAAACAATTAAGTTATAATACTTTTCTCGTTTTCGTGGCAATTAAGCCACGAAAACGAGAAAAGTATTATAACTTAATTGTTTTGGTCGCTTTGTCTATGATGTACTCGACATGTTCGTATTACGTGTCGAGCATTTTTGCGTGTCGAGCATTTTTACGTTTCGAGCATTTTTGCGTTTCGAGCATTTTTGCGTTTCGAGCATTTTTGCGTTTCGAGCATTTTTGCGTTTCGAGCATTTACAGCAACCCACTGAAGCACTGCATCGCACATCACCACAAGCACTGTATTGACATACTACCAACGTCAATTGCCATCATCACTATCGAACCCGCATTTCCAGCGGCATTGACGGGAATGGATGCGCGCCAATTCGGACGAATCTAACGTGACGGCGTTCGCAGAAGTCGTTCGCCGCATGACCTTAGCCGGCATCGATGTGCAACAAAACACGAAACAGAAGTCGGAGTCGGTCCGTGAATCATTAGGCCGTTTTTCCTTCCGGCGTGGCGGGCCCGGTCGAGCCGCTGTGGCTCTGCTAATGGAAAACTGTGACCGCCGCCACCGCTGCCGCTTCCACCGTCCGCCGCCCGCCACCGCTGCCGCCTCCGCCGTCCGCCGCCCGCCACCGCTGCCGCCTCCACCGCCTCCGCCGCCCGCCACCGCTGCCGCCTCCACCGTCCGCCGCCCGCCACCGCTGCCGCCTCCACCGCCCGCCACCGCTGCCGCCTCCACCGTCCGCCGCCCGCCACCGCTGCCGCCTCCGCCGTCCGCCGCCCGCCACCGCTGCCGCCTCCACCGCCTCCGCCGCCCGCCACCGCTGCCGCCTCCACCGTCCGCCGCCCGCCACCGCCACCGCTGCCGCCTCCGCCGTCCGCCGCCCGCCACCGCTGCCGCCTCCACCGCCTCCGCCTCCACCGCCTCCGCCGCCCGCCACCGCTGCCGCCTCCACCGTCCGCCGCCCGCCACCGCTGCCACCTCCACCGTCCGCCGCCCGCCACCGCCACCGCTGCCGCCTCCACCGCCTCCGCCGCCCGCCACCGCTGCCGCCTCCGCCGCCCGCCGCCCGCCACCGCTGCCGCCTCCACCGTCCGCCGCCCGTCACCGCTGCCGGTGTCGCCCGTATGTTCGGCGGCGGTGCCTACCGAAGCTGCTGGTATGGAGCAGACGGCGGCGTACAGCACTGACAGCAGACTACCCAGGTCCCAGCGTCATACTACACGGCGCATACCCTGCTGAGCTGCTCTGCCAGCTGTGGGATCCGCTGCTGAGTCTGTGGTGTACGGTGCGGCTCGCTGTACCATACGTTCCATACCCTGCTGAGCTGCTCTGCCGGCTGTGGGATCCGCTGCTGAGTCTGTGGTGTGCGGTGCGGCTCGCTGTACCATACGTTCCATACCCTGCTGAGCTGCTCTGCCGGCTGTGGGATCCGCTGCTGAGTCTGTGGTGTACGGTGCGGCTCGCTGTACCATACGTTCCATACCCTGCTGAGCTGCTCTGCCGGCTGTGGGATCCACTGCTGAGTCTGTGGTGTACGGTGCGGCTCGCTGTACCATACGTTCCATACCCTGCTGAGCTGCTCTGCCGGCTGTGGGATCCGCTGCTGAGTCTGTGGTGTACGGTGCGGCTCGCTGTACCATACGTTCCATACCCTGCTGAGCTGCTCTGCCGGCTGTGGGATCCACTGCGGAGTCTGTGGTGTGCGGCGCGGCGTTGTGCGCTGCTGGGTGTGAGCCGTAAGGTCCTCGCCGCGCCATATGGTCCATACTGGGTGGAGCGGCGCTGCGGGTGTGGGATCCGCTGCTGAGTCTGTGGTGTGCGGTGCGGCGTTGTGCGCTGCTGGGTGTGAGCCGTAAGGTCCTCGCCGCGCCATATGGTCCATACTGGGTGGAGCGGCGCTGCCGGGTGTGGGATCCGCTGCTGAGTCTGTGGTGTGCGGTGCGGCGTTGTGCGCTGCTGGGTGTGAGCCGTAAGGTCCTCGCCGCGCCATATGGTCCATACTGGGTGGAGCGGCGCTGCCGGGTGTGGGATCCGCTGCTGAGTCTGTGGTGTGCGGTGCGGCGTTGTGCGCTGCTGGGTGTGAGCCGTAAGGTCCTCGCCGCGCCATATGGTCCATACTGGGTGGAGCGGCGCTGCCGGGTGTGGGATCCGCTGCTGAGTCTGTGGTGGTGCGGTGCGGCGTACTGCGCTGCTGGGTGTGAGCCGTAAGGTCCTCGCCGCGCCATATGGTCCATACTGGGTGGAGCGGCGCTGCCGGGTGTGGGATCCGCTGCTGAGTCTGTGGTGTGCGGTGCGGCGTTGTGCGCTGCTGGGTGTGAGCCGTAAGGTCCTCGCCGCGCCATATGGTCCATACTGGGTGGAGCGGCGCTGCCGGGTGTGTACTGAACGTCGGAACAGCCACGTAGCCAGGATTTCGTCCAGGGAGGGCGGCGCCTCGAAAAGGCCCCTTCCGGAGCGGTGAAAGGGCCTTCTTCCCAAGCGTTGAAAGGCCCCCCCCCCAAAAAAAAACGGATGAAAAGGCACTTTACAAGGACGGAAAATGTGGTTTTTCCCCAAATTATCCCGCGCGCTGGGGTATTCAGCCGAACACGATGACAAGATAACGAGGCCTCGTTAACTCCCGATCCAATAACCGCAGCGAGAGGCGCAAGGCGGCAATCGAAAGCTCTTAATGAGACGCATCTACAGCGTACGCGCAATTTGTCAAATAAGGTCACATGTAAGGTCACAGCCAGGTCAAGTGTCAAACTCGAGGTATTTGAGTTAATGGGTCATACTTTCCATCCAAAGCCTTATATTGCGACTATTCTCGCACAAAGTGCTCTCAAAGGTATAAAGAATTTCCTACATAAGCGAAATGAAATTGTAAG